>CAUYQU010020614.1:0-124025 GCA_963574635.1 Cheracebus regulus | reverse complement strand
TGTGTGTATGTGTGTGTGTGTCTGTGTGTGTGTGTGTGTACTTAGACAAAATTTAGCAGTTCTAGGGGCTTTTTCTCACAGTTTTTCCTCTGGGTTTTTGCAAGTATGTCATATAAACAGGTATTATTTCTTTTGCTACTTTCCAACTTCAGATCGGGCCCCAAGAGGTTCTTGCTGTCCACCCAAGCTTCCACAAGGAGAATTCAGTTCTCCAAGGTTTTGCTAAATGTCTGCAGTAGTGGTGTGAACCTAAAGTATCTTGAGACAGGTCACAATTCATAAATTTTACTTTGCGAAGTTTAAGGACACACCACAGACATTGCTTTAGGAGGTCCTAACATGTCCCCAAGGTGGTCAGAGTAAAGCTTGCTTTTATACGGAAAAGGGAGACATGAGACATGAATATGTGTAAGATGTACATGGGTTTGGTTCAGAAGGGCAGGATAACTCTAAGCCAGGGCTTCCAGGTCATAGGTAGATAAGAGACAAAAGGTTGCATTTTAGAGTCCTTGATCAGCCTTTCACTGAATTCATTATTTAGTCTGGCTCAATGAATCTACATTTTTACATAAACAATAAGAGGAAGCAATCAGTTATTCTTTTGTCTCAGGTGAGCAGACTTTGTGTCTCACACATGTGAAGATTAGCTGTCAGTTTACATTGCCATGGTGAAATTCAGAAGAACTGTTTTAGGTTAAAGATCTTGAAGCCCACAAGGAATTTCCTTGTAGCAAAATTGTGAAGGAAGTATGTAGCTTTCTTATCTTCGTAGCTATCTTATTTAGGAATAAAATGGGAAGCAGGTTTGCCTCACATAGTTCCCAACTTGATGTTTCCCTTAGCTTAGTGATTTTGGGGTCCTGAGATTTGTTATTCACAGTGGGTTCCCTTTTTATTTGACCCAAGTTGATCCAGTTTTCATAACTCTTCACAGGTTTGCTGTATATATTGTTTGTGTGGGGGTGGTAGTTGTTTCCTCATTTCATCAAGATGGCATCTCATTTTCCTTTGGTATTTGGTTAGTTTCAGGAAGGAGAAGCAGGCAAAGCCATCTTTATTATCTTACAATTTAAACTGTTAGCCCTTTGTTTTATACATATAGAATTAAGAACAGGTTAAGTAATTTCTTCAAGGCCAGATAGCCAGGGAGAATGAAGAAGAACCTCTTTTCTCCAAGGCCAGTGCTCTTTACGTTCATATCACAAAGCAAACTTTCATATTTTACCTATAAAAATACTTCTTTTCACCGCAGTTTGTTCATTAACGATGCTATTTTCTAAAACAGGATGGTCGTAATGATTTTTACATGCTTATCTGCAAAACATATAGAAAAAATACTTCCTTTTTCATTCCATCCCCCACTCCATCTTAGTGGCGATGGAACATTTGTTTTCCATTTTCCTAGACTTTGATATACACATAAAATGCATTTTTATCTCATACCTCTATTATTTATTGTTTCACATTTCCAACAGACCTCAGCCTCCCCAGATAAATAAAAGCATACTATACTTTTTTTTTTTAGGTGGAGTTTCGCTCTTGTTGCCCAGGCTCACTTAAACTTCTGCCTCCTGGGTTCAGGTGATTCTCCTGCATAAGCCTCCCGACTAGCTGGGATTACAGGTGCCCGCTCCCATGCCTGGCTAATTTTTGTATTTTTAATAGAGACGAGTTTTTACCATGTTGGCCAGGCTCTAACTCCTGACCTCAGGTGATCCACCCGCCTTGGCCTCCCAAAGTGCTAAGATTACAGGGCTGAACTACCGCACCCAGCCCATGCTATACATTTTATTCCTTTTTCATTGTTGCAGGGTACTCCCATTTTTGAAATATTGTAAGTTTATTTTCCTTTTATTTTTCTATTCAATAGTGCTACCATTCAAGTTACTATTTTACATTTATAAATTTTAACAGTTCAAAAAATTGAAATATTTGAATATTTTAATTTTTTATATCCTCCGTCTTTTGTGTGTTTAAGAATCTTCCATTTTCTGCATGTACTGCAAGAAACTCTTTAATGTACCCAACAACTCTTTTGTCAATTCAGGGGTGTCATCTCCCTTTCATCCGTTCTTAAGAATATGAAAACATTTTTCCTTTCTGTTACTTCATAATTCCAGAGTTTTTTCCCCACTCTATTTTAGTGGCAGCATGATTGATTGATTTTTAGTGAAATGGCACATAATTATCTTACTGACATCCCTACCCCATAAAGACCATGTACTTCTTGTTGACTTTGCTAACTAAATAACTAACCGTTGCTGTATTCATGGTAGCCTTTTTACAGATTGCCTGGTCAACTTAAAAATAATCATTTTACATCCATTCTTTCACGTTCCTTCCCATTCCACCTTGTAACATTTTTCATATTACCAATCTTCTTAAAGCATCTATTTGATTACATTCTTTATGTTAAAAGAGTTCTTCAGGAGGTCTTTTCTGAGTAAATTCCAACTCCTTCCTTACCTTAGTGTTTTGTGGGTCTTTGATCATCTGGCCCTCTTTCTCTCTCTTTTTCCTCCAGACCATTTGTTCTTAACCAGTAGTACTTTATATTTCTTGTCTTTGCCACATCATCATGTTCCACTCTTTTAAAGTACTTCTTGCGCTTTGTACGTATTCTTTTCACACCCTGATACTTAAGTTAAATGCCTTCAGAAAGCTTTGACTTCTCATTTCCTGTCTCTTTTGTGATTTTTATATCTGTCTCATAGCAGTTAACAAAAGTAGAATAATCTCTATTTTCTGGCCAACTGAAATCTTTTGTAACAGTGGACTTCTTTATGTATCTCCATATATAAAGCAGTCTACATTGCTGTCTTGTAATTTATCCATAACAAATATTTTTATACTTCATTCTTTGGAACTGAATGTCACATGTCTATTTTCTGAAGGTATTTTTACTGTTTAAGCAAATATTTTCTAGAATCCTATTTAGGGTCACTAAATGTGTTAGAGTTATACTAACCTAGAAGTAGATGATATATTTTAGATTTTGCCTGTACCTAAAACTGTTTTAACATGTATGTCTTGAGATAATACCATAGGACAGTGACATTTGTGATGATGATCATTAATCAAATAATTGAAAGCCCTACTCCTTTGTTTTTCAAATGTAGCATCTTATGTATTCTTCTTAGACTTTGTCTTGGGATACCTGCTCAGAAACACCTCACTTACGTTATAGGTTATAACACCTCTCTTATGTTAAACATCTCACTTATGTTTAGGCTCTCTTTTACAGAGGCGAACAGAGATAAACTAAAACAGTCCTTTGGACTGGGCGCGGTGGCTCACATCTGTAATCCTAGCACTTTGGGAGGCCGAGGTGGGTGGATCACCTGAGGTCAGTAGTTCAAGACCAGCCTGGCCATCATGGTGAAACCCCATCTTTAAAAAAAAAACAAAACAATCCTTTGAAACACTTTGTTAAATGTGCTTAGAACTCATTCACACATACATGTTTGTAAACATATGCAAACTTCTGCAAACAAACCATTGCCTTCTTTTACTTTCTTTTGTATTCTTTTTCAATATAGGAAATGTATGAAGTTGCCAAGAAACTTTGTTCTTTTTGTGAAGGTCTTGTACATGATGAACATCTTCAACACCAAGGCTGGGCTGCAATCATGGCCAACCTGGAGGACTGTTCAAATTCATACCAAAAGCTACTTTTCAAGTTTGAAAGTATTTATTCAAATTATCTGCAGTCCATAGAAGACATCAAGTTAAAACTCACTCAGTATGTTTGCCATTAAAATGGATAATATTTGTTTAAAATACCTTTGAAATTTATCAGTAGTTTTAGTCACTGCATATTTGTTTCTTGTAGGCCATATATTTATTATAACTGAGATTTATTCTTTTAGCATTTTCTGATAGTGCTTTATAGGTTGTAGTTTTTAATTTAAAAATGATAATCAGGCTGGGCGTGGCAGCTCACGCCTATAATCCTAGCACCTTGGGAAGCCCAGGTGGGTGGATCACAAAGTCAGGAGTTTGAGACTAGCCTGGCCAACATGGTGAAACCCTGTCTCTACTAAAAATTCAAAAATTAGCTGGATGTGGTGGTGGACTCCTGTAATCTCAGCTACTAGGGAGGCTGAGGCAGGAGAACAGCTTGAACCGGGGAGGCAGAGGTTGTAATGAGCCGAGATCACTCCATTGTACTTCAACCTGGGACAGAGTGAGGCACTGTCTCAAAAAAAAAAAAAAAAAGGAAAAAGATAATCAATTCTGTTTACCATGTATCTTATGAGTCTCCCATAGTTCTTTCTCTTGGGTTGTTTTACTTATGAGTAAGACCCAAAACACTTTTGAAGTCATTTATAAAACCAAGAATCTTTTTCTATATCTTGACCGGTAAACAAAAGGCAAGATGTTAACATCTAACAGAAATAGATACATTATCAAACACTGGACAATGGAGGAAACTTTCTTTGTAAATATTGCCATCCTGCTACAGGTTTGATGAGGTGGAAACAAAACCCCTTGTGTTTTCGCTCATTAAGATGGCAAGTTTTAGTTCTTTGCGTAGAAATACATTTAATACATGATTGTTTTTTAAAAAAAGGGATATAGTTAATGTGAAAAAATAAAACTAATTCAGCATGAAACTAACCCTTAGCATGTGTGCATATGCTTTTAGCATTTTGTGTTGAGGTTTTTTGTTTTGGTTCTGTAGATTTTTTTAAAAAATTACCTTGACCTTGAATTAGAGCCAGGTAGCATGCTCTGTTTTTGAATTCTTTTTCTTGTCTTTTTTTTTTTTTTTTTATTCAGGTAACCTTTTAAATTCATATTTATCTGTTTTGTGGTATGAATATTAGATATATTTTGGCCTTAAATTGAAAATGGAAGAAATCTTGGGAGGAAAGAGAAGGATTCTTTAAGACTAAAAAGATCTTTTTAAAGTTTAAATGAGAACCTTTTCAAGTAACTTTTCTGAAGGGTTCTATTAGGTATGTCAGTGTAAACTAGGAATGTATCTTATATTGCATATGATTTTATAGAAGTTAAATCACCAAGATTTCTTATTTTCCCCATGCTTTTGACAACATAAACCTATTTTCAGGGTGTTATAAGAGTTATCCTTATCTTTATTAGGGTTGTTATTTTTATCCTGCGCTTTCAATACATCAAATATATTTGATTTACGTAAGTCCATAAGGTTGTATTCTAAGATACTACTAAGGTAAATCTTTTGTAAATTCAAATTTGTTATACCTTTAAGATTTTATAAAAGCCTAGTGTTTACTTGTTTAGTATAGCTAGCTCTACTTTAGGGTGATTTTTTTTCTTTTCTTTTTTCTTTTGTTTTGAGACGGAGCATTGCTCTGTGGCTCAGGGTGCAGTGAAGTGGCACCATCTCGGCTCACTGCACCCTCCACCTCCCAGGTTCAAGTGATTCTTGTGCCTCATCCCCCCAAGTAGCTGGGATTGCAAGCATCTGCCATCATGCCTGGCTAATTTTTGTAAGTTTAGTAGAGACAGGGCTTCGCCATCTTGGCCAGGCTGGTCTCAAACTCCTGATCTCAAACGATTTGCCGCTCTTAACCTCCCAAAGTGCTGGCATTACAGGTGTGATCGAGTGCACCCTGCCGAAGAGTGATATTTTAATGTGTTCATCATACCCTCTCTCTGCTAAAGTGGACTTCTTTTAGTGAATAGCTAGTTCATTGACTAATTTATGTATGTATAATGTAATGGAGAGTTGGTGAGATTTGTGTACGTAATAATAATGTGTTTTCATTCAAGCATGCTAATTCTTAACTAGAGCAGTCTCATAGTTTTACTGACAGATCTTTTGTGTTTTAAGTTTAGGAACTGCAGTTTCAGTAATGGCCAAGATTCCACTGTTGGAGTGCCTAACCAGACATAGTTACAGAGAATGTTTGGGAAGACTGGATTCTTTACCTGAACATGAAGCCTCAGAAAAAACTGAGATGAAAAGATCCACTGAACTGGTGCTCTCTCCTGATATGCCTAGAACAACTAACCAATCCTTGTTAACCTCATTTCCCAAGTCAGTGGAACATGTGTCCCCAGATACCACAGATGCTGAAAGTGGCAAAGAAATTAGGGAATCTTGTCAAAGTACTGTTCATCAGCAAGGTGAAACTTCGATAGATAATAAAGATGGTGATCTGCCCTTTTTTAATGTTTCTTTGTTAGACTGGATAAATGTTCAAGATAGACCTAATGATGTGGAATCTTTGGTCAGGAAATGCTTTGATTCTATGAGCAGGGTAAGTAATGTTAATTTAATATTTCTTATGTAACTGCATTACATTACTTATCCTAAATATTTTATGTACTGAGAGAATGGATATTACCCTTTAGTAGAACTAAAGGAGCCTTGGATTGAAACTTTTTAACATAGGTTGAATCAAATTGTTTAACTCGTAACTTTATTTATGAATTGATTGTAAATTTGTGAAGATTACTTGAGATTATATAGGAAAAACTTCGAGTGCAATAACAATAATTAGGTACAGTAAACTACACAGGTCTTGAGTTGTTTATGCAAGGAATAACCACCAAACAAATGAAGATACTGAAAATTTTATTACCCAGAAAGCCCCTTTGTGCCTCTTTCCAGTCACCATTTCCTTAGAGGCAGCCTCTTTCTGACTTTTAAATACTGCATCTGTTGGAGATCTTTAAATTCAAACTTTAGACACTGTGTTTTTAGTTGTATTTTGTAAGTATAGTGAGCTTGTATTTTGGATTAAGGTCTTCTCCAGCATACTTGAAAATAGAAGTTAGCTATAGTGTTGTTATTATTAAGTGATCACTTTTTTCTTTTTAGAGGTTAATGCTACTTTGAGTAGGACATAGCAACATCTGAAGTCTTTGTGATATTTTACCTGGCCATTACATTACAAAAGCAAAATACAAACTTGTATTTGTTTATTCTTGTCTGTTACAAAATCAACTAACGTGACTTTAAAATAGTGCCTATAATGTAGTATTCACTAATTGCATTATACCCATTCGATTTAAAAATATATATATTACTTGCTCTATTAGGAAGAATAGCTATTGGATGCTGGGCTTAATACCTAGATGCTGGGATGATCTGTGCAGCAAACCACCATGGCACACATTTATCTATGTAACAAGCCAGCACATCTTGCACGTATACCCTAGAATTTAAAATAAATGTTTGAAATAAAAAAATATATATTATTTACTCTAAAGCAGTGAAAATCCATTTTGGAAAACTTTATTTGTATATTTTTGTTTATATGTTACAAAGTATATGATCTGTAAATGTGATATATTGCATAATAAATGGCACTTTCCCATGATGTTTTTATTAGAGCAGTATTTTTTTCCTCTCAGGAATGCTGTGCTTTTCTTGATAACACTAGTGATATTTCTGAAGATGAACCGAGGATGATATTTCTTTCTGATTGGAGATGCTTTGTCCAGAACAACTAACTTACTTGATATCTGATCACAGTAGTGCTGTTTGCCAATGAAGTAATAAAAACATGTACTAAGATTTTTTTTTTGCATAAAAGGAAATTCAGTTTAAATCTATCATTTTTGTTGATTAATTCCAATTATAACAGTATTTATAACATATAGTTTCAACTGCCAAATTAAAAAGTCTTTCACAGAAAATTAGTCAAGGCAGAGGTATTTTGGAAATTAGGATTTTAAATCACAGGAGCTCAAATCTGGGCATTGCCATTCATTTATTACCTCTGGCACCCATAATAAGTCACTTAACATGGGATAACTAGTTTTCTATTTTTGTGGATTAAGAGATGCTAGTTTTGTAAATTATTGTTTTTTCCCCCCATTTTATCAGAAAAATTTTAGAACTGTTGCATTTTTGTAGACTCACATTTTTAGATTTTAGTGTATTCTTGCTAAAATGACTCCTTTTTTTTTTTGAGATAGGGTTTCACTCTGTTTCCCAGGCTGGAGTGCAATGGTGCAGTCTCGGCTCACTGCAACCTCTGCCACCCGGGTAACTGGGATTACAGGTGCCCACCACCACACCCAGCAATTTTTGTAGTTTTTAGTAGAGACAGGGTTTCGCCATGTTGGCCAGGCTGGTCTTGAACTCCTGACCTCAAGTGATCTACCTACCTCCGCCTCCCAAAGTGCTGGGTTTGCAGGTGTGAGCCACTGTGCCCAGTGTTAAGATGACTCTTGAATGTTCTGTTTCAGATGATACCACAAAAGGCAAACTGATTTTGTGTTTCTGACGATTAATAATTAGAAGCGTCTGCACTTAGCGTATTTCTAAACTGCCAGGTTAGTGCCAGCATAATTTATTGAGCTTTAGTATTTCTTTCAGACAACTTGTGATCTTAAAAAATCTGTGCAGAGGAGTGGGTTTAAAGGTGGGAGGGTTAAGAATAGAGAGTGTAAGAAAGTTTGTTTTATGTTGTTTTTTTTCCCTCAGTTAAAAATAGATGCCTTTGTAGATGCCAGAGAGCCCGGGTAGAAATTAATGTTATCACTGACTGCTAATTATTGAAAATTGGCTAAACAATTACTAATGAGATTCTGTGGTTTAAATATATTTAATCTAAAACATTTCTTCAAAGATTTTTATTAGCTGTGGATAAATAGGATAAAATGTTAAGTGCAGTGAGACTTTAGGAACTCCATTGGGAACAGAGACTTAAGCCTGTAATCCCAGCACTTTGGGAGGCCGAGGTGAGAACTCTCTGAGCCCAGAGAGTTTGAGACCAGCCTGGGTAACAAGCCTAGACCCATCTCTACAAAAAATTGTTTTAACAATTAGCAGATTGCGGTGGCATGTGCCTGTAGTCCCAGCAGTTTGGGAGGCTGAGGCTGTAGGATTGCTTGAGCCTGTAGTGAGCTGTGATCATGCCACTGCATTCCATCTTGGACAGCCTGGCCCCCCAAAAAATTTTTTTAAGGAAGTTATGTAAACTGTTTAGTGAATCATAAAATACTCTGCTATGTTTGTCAGTACACTTTGACTTTCAGTTAATTATTAAATTGAGAAACATTGTATTCAGGATCCTGTGTTTTTGGTTTGTTTTATCTTTAAGTTGTTGCTATGTTAAGTTTATGTGTAATTGTAGTTTTGCCAGGTTGAACATTTGAACCAATTTTTGTCATCTTTTTCATCTTTATCATTCTAATAATTTGTAACCAGGCTTTGATTTGCATAGTACTCTGGAGTAGAAATATATACCCATTGGACTCAGTTACCACAAAATTGAGAAAAGCGAGAAAATGTTTACAAATGTACAAGTTTCAGTTGAGACAACATTGTGCAAAACTAGTGCTGCCTATTCTGAAATAATGTTTCTCTTTGTTTTTTTTGGTGGTGTTAGAAATGTAGCCTCTTATTTAACTACACTGGATTCTTGATAATAACAATAAAATAGTTCAGTTTTAATTGATTTTGTATGTTCTCTGTGTACAAGACTGTGCATTAATCAGGTTTTTTTCGACTGTAGAGATTAGAGAAGGCAGCATGAAGAAGGTAGTATTTGACTAGGATCTTTAAATAGAGGGTAGAGGTTGTCTTAAACAGTTAGTATAAGAAATGTGAACAAAGATCAGAGGTAGAAGAACACAGTTTATCTTGAAATGATAGACATTTCAGCTTGAGAAGATGAGAGGCCTGAAGGATTTTCTCTGGTACCAGATCAATGAAGCCTTTATTGTATTCTGCATTTATTGGATATTATTTGTGGGCAGAAGAAAGTTTTGTGGGGGGTTTTATTAGGAACAAGCATAGGAAGTCAACAATAGAAGGTGTCATGGTTGAAACCCACATATATATATTAATAAACAGAAACAGTTTGAGAATTTGTAAGACTGGTGATTGAAGTAGGCTTGGGACTTATCTCCAGAAAAGTTATATTTAATACATCATATTGAGAACAGTGAAAATGGACTAAGGGCAAAGTCCTTCTGAATCATCTATTTTAAGAAAATTAGAGAAAAAGGGAGCCAGAAGAGGATGCTCTGGAGGAACCAGTAGAAGTAACTTCCCAGAGCCTGTAGGGTTGGGAATAGATTATCTGCCATGGTAACTATTAAAGGACCTCAAGTAAAGCAAGGTTATGGGTAGTTTTTAGCTGAGCAGTTTTTATGCAAAATGCAGACAGATAGGCAGCCAAGTAAAATATTTAAGGGACCGGGAGCATTATTGGAAAATTTTATGAATTCCATGAGTTTCAGCAAATGTGTAGAATTAAAGCCAGGAGCAGGAGAGATGGAAGAGCGAGCAAGCATAATTGAGCAAGCAGATTTATTGAGCAGAGACTGAGACTAAAGAAGTTTTAATTGTCTGTCTCCCAGAGGGAGATAAGTTTGCCAAAGAAGCTTATATGTTTTAAAGAGTAGTTGCATTGAAAAGAGAATTATGTTATGCTTACCTTGAGAATACCTTTTTCTGAAAGATATTGAGAAGTGATTTAATTGTAGCACTGTTTGAAATGTGTGATTCCTGAAACTATATTCCTAATTAGGTATTCTAGTGTAAATTCAGTATTGTCTAGGATGATATTTATCCTATTATTGACCTTCTTATGAAAGTATAACTTAGAGTTCCCATGCTTTTCCTATACTATATCTTTTATCACTTACTTTCTAAAGCTGTATGTCATAATAGCATGAAATATATTTTAAACTATTTGCTGAAAATTGTATTTATGTGTGGTTCCCTGTCATTTAGCTTGATCCAAGGATTATTCGACCGTTTATAGCAGAATGCCGTCAGACTATTGCCAAACTTGATAATCAGAATATGAAAGCCATTAAAGGACTTGAAGATCGGCTCTACGCCCTGGACCAGATGATTGCTAGCTGCAGCCGACTGGTGAATGAACAGAAAGAGCTCGCTCAGGTACCTATTTTAGACTTTTCTCAGGTGAAGGAATTTGTGGTTTTTCTATACACATATTTTATGTGCAGTATCAGTTTGGTATGCACCATCTCTTCACTTTATCCTTGAATATTGTTAATGTGTTAATACTATTTGCATGTAATAAAGCAGAAAGGCATGTTGTTGTTAGTTTGATAAAGTGAGCTCAGGCTCCTATAGATAAACCATGAAACTGCTACTTGAAGCTGGGGGGAGAAATCAACATTTTTTTGATACATTAAAAACATATGATCGTATCAGTTATTGTGCTAAAAATTTCAGTGCTTTCTACTACCCTCCCCATAGGAAAAAGAATGGAATTTTTTAAGAATAGAAGGAAAATGTGAAATCTTGAAGAATTTACTAATACTTTTAATAGTAATACCTAAGTTTTACGTCTGATTTAATGCCATGTTCCTAGAACTGTTTAAAAAGTGGATTTTAAACCAAGGGAAGGTGATAGAATGGCTAAGTAAGAGTGGTAAACTTGGATATTTCTTGCAAACCAGTGCCTCTCTTTAATTCATGATTGCCTGTACTCCACCCACCATGACAAGCATTGTGGCAAAACCACCCATAGCTGAATAGTTGAATGTCATAATCAGTTTCTGACACATGGTTTTCTAGTTTAATTTTCCTCTGCCAATATTTTTTCTCTAATTCTCTTCTTTCATTGGAACATACGAATAATTGCATCTCCCATATTAAGTTTTTTTCTTAAATTTTTTAAGGTAAAACGTACTTCCGTGATGTTATAGTCAAGGGTGATATAAATTAGAATGTCCTTCAGTATTTCCTTTTGGTGATAAGTTCAATTTTGTCTTTTGAAAATCTCTTTAAATCACTTAATTTCTGGAGGATATTTTTACTTGGTTCTTACAAAATTCTAGATTGTTAGCATTTTACTTTTGGTCTTTTCTTTGCCTTTTGTTTGATTTTTAGCAATTTTAGTATGAGGTGCCAAGACATGGCATTCTTGGTATTTATCCTACTTTGGGCTTGTAGTGCTTCTTCAATCTGTGACTTAATGACTTACACCGTTTGGGAAAATTCTGAGTCAGTTTCTCTTCAGATCTTCCTTTTTCCTCACTTGCTTTTTCTTCTCTTCCAGTTACATGTGCTATACCTTTCACCTTATCCATTTCATTTACACTTGTTTCCTGTATTTTTCATCTTTTATCTGTGCTTCATTCTGGATATTTACTTTTAACCTATATTTTAACTATTTCTCTTTTTTAGTGACTAGCTGTAGCTAACCATATGCTCACTTATTTTTGTTCATTTTTCAGCTGTACAATTTCAGTTTGGTTCTTTTGTTTATATAGTTTCAAATTCTTTCCCCAAATATTTAGTCTTAGCCATTCATCATCTCTTTGAACACATTAGCACATAGCAATTTAAAAATCTTTATCTGTTCATTCTGTTGCCTGTGTGTCTGTTTATGTTTGGTGGTGTTTCTTATAATTCTCACTCTTGTGGTCTTGCCTTTTCATGTACCTGATTTTTTTTAATAAGAAAAAGAAATATTATGAGGCCTAGGATAACATTATCTTCTACAGAGAATTTATGTTTGGTTTTGGTATGTGCTTTGGGCAGTTACAATCTTAAATTACTTTAGTATACTTTCAGAGATTTGGATGATTGGAAGTTGGTATTCTAGTTCTTGGGATGGCCATTCTACTTTCAGTTTACTCTTAATCATAGGATATAGCTTTTAGGGATCTGAAAACAAACAACATCTGTTCCATTGTACCTTCCTTTGGTTGGCTCTAGTCTTCAACTTTTAATTTTCTAGCCCTTCAGGGAAGTGAGGACTGCTGACTACTTATTTTTAGCTTTGGACTCCTCTTCAAGAATGAGCAGCATTTCTCAGGGCAAAGCATTCCTAGTCACCTAACCCTCTCTCTTGGTTTCCTTATTCTCCTGGATCCTAGCCCTTTAACTGTGCCTGGCTTCTTCACTGCCTTCCTAGATCTCCCATCCCTAAAGCCACAGGGAGCTTGGTTGACTTTGCTGGATACCATTACTAGAGACAGAACTCTGCATTCCTGATTTGCTTCTTCTGCAGTGTTGTTTTTTAACTTCCATAGAATGAGTCAAACAAAATGTATTTAACCATACTTATTTTGATGATTAGTTTCAGTTTTTCCATGTTAGAAATATTGATTGAATATCCCAATACACCCATTTTTACATGCATGTTCTAGTATTTCTTTAGGCACAATCTCCATTAATGAGATTGTTGAATTAAGGTGTTTGTTCATTTTAAATATTAATTAGTAATGTTTTAAGCACTGCCATGAAGGCAAAATCAGTCAACACTTCCAGTGAGTAAGGAGAAGAGTAATTTCTCTGTTATCAGTGTTTGCCATTTATGTACTCTGAATTGTCATTTGCCACATTTCCTTTTTCATGTTTTTGTTAGAATTGGTCATATATTATCTGGATAATTCTTTGTCTGTTATAGATCATACAGATACTGTCTCTCTGATCATAATTTATACAGATTATAAAACAAAATCTTTAAATATTGATGCAATCAAATTCATTCCTGTCTTTTTTCATATTTAATTTTATGAACCCATCAATCTGTAAAATCCTCTAGATTTCTTTATAACTATTTCACAGATTGAATAAACCAGGACTTTCAATACTATTATCTGAGACCTTCCATATTTCTGTGTCTACTTTTTCTTTGCTCCCCTTAATCTTTTGATATTTAAAAATATTGCTATTATTCCTCCTGCTTTGTATCACTTGAAATCTTCTGCAGTCAGGCAGATAAATTGGATGGTTTTATATTTGATAGTAATATAAAAAGATACTTATTGCTGATATTGTCCTCAAGTCTACTTGGGTTCAGCAAATGGAGTTTTGTCATACAAGGAAAAGTCTTTTTCTGGGAATATGGTTGGGGTGATAATAATACTAGTTATTTTCTCAAAATGGAAGAATGCATTATTTGTGTATTTGAACTTCTGTTGTTTGCTTTTATAAATCTGACTATTTAACCTCCCTGATTCCAAACTGAAGTAAAATTCAGTGAAAATTTCTTAAGCTGTTCCCATGGAAATTATAAAATTAATTTTTGTTGTCTTATGCTCATGGAGCAGCCTGTTTCCACATCTTCATTCACCCTAATTTGATTGTAACATTTTGCTGTTGTTTTAGACTATGGTAGCTCATGGAATATAACTCTTAGAACACCAGATGAATATTAGAGATAATATTCTTATTTTTAGAAAGTATCTTTTCTTTCTTTAATTTTGATACCTGAGTGGTATACTCTTTTTAAACATTTAAAGGGAATTAAATATTTAAGTTCTCCAATGGGTATTTTTTGGTATTCCTAAGTACTCCTAATGACTGTGTTTAGAAGTCTTCTACGTTGCCTGGTTGTATGTTGGGAGAACAATTGTAAAACAGAAATGTAGGCCCCAAGGTAGACAGTTTTCAACTGAGTGTGTCTGAGTGAATCTGAATGTGAGAGAATTCAGTTTAATAAGATTATTTTCAATAAGCTTATGAAGGAAAAGGGATATCCAGTCGAAGTTAGGTGGTATATGGTCAGTAGGACAACTTTTCACACCTGTATTGTCATGTATTTGACTGCCAGGGGATGTAAAGTTGAGGTTTTAGCTGAAACTTCATTTCCTCAGCCAATCTTTTCTAATCTTGAAGTCTTGATCCCATCAGGTTTATTTTCTCTTAGTATGCTGTACTTATCCTGTATGGCAATTATAATTAAATGACTGCATGCTTTTTAATACAGTCTCTTCTCAGAATATAAGCTCCAAAGAGCCAGGACACTAGTGTGTCTGCTATTACACTATCCACACAGCCTTACCACACATTCCTGATACATACATAGTAGGAACATATTAGTACTTAATAAAATGAGAATTCGGATTTATGTTTCTTTGAATTTGAGAACAATTCTGTTTAGTCTCTGACTGGTCTGGAGTTTTTTACATTTTGTTATTTACAGATGTCTCATCAGTTACTTTTTGCTGCTAATGGTATTTCCCTGTTGCAGATAGTTTATCAGTACTTCCTTTAGAATGTGGTTGGTGAAAAGTAGAAACATTCAGATTAGCCAATTTTAGGAGTTGATTTTACATCTTGCTAAACACATTTACAACACAGTATAATACATTCTAGCTACATTGAAATTAAAACTTAAAAGTCACTCCCAATTAAAAGGGAAGAGAAATCGTGGAAAGGGATTTATTGTTTATTGCCTGAACATCTCGTAAGATAGAGACCATTTCAAATGGCTTTCAAGAGGTGATTTCTTAAAACCACATTTATGAGGATTGTTGTAGACCCTTCTACATGGTTTTGGCAGAAAAACTTCACTCACTGGACCTATGAAGCTGTGTAACACTGGAGCCGTTTATGCATTTACTACATTCAGAAAAATAATGGATTAAAAAATATTGTTTGAAAGCAGAACAGTTTGTGTTTAACATAAAGATTTTCCACTTAACTGAATGTCCATACCTTTCATGAAACAAAATTAACGTCCTTTGAAATATTCTTTTCTCAAAAGGGATTTTTAGCTAATCAGATGAGAGCTGAAAACTTAAAGGATGCATCCGTATTACCTGATTTATGCCTGAGTCATGCAAATCAGTTGATGATTATGTTGCAAAATCATAGAAAACTGTTAGATATTAAGCAGAAGTGTACCACTGCCAAACAAGAACTAGCGAATAACCTACATGTCAGGCTGAAGTAAGTGATTCTTTTATATCTGTTTTATGATTCTTTTATATCTGTTTTAAGATGTTTGGAGTTGATGTTTATGTTTATTTCTCCCAAATGATGGGGTGATTTTTCCCTTAACCATTTTATTAAAATACCTTATTGATGAACTTTGGAATTAGACTATTTTTGTAGAGCTTATGTATCTTGATATCTTTGGCTTAACTAAGGAAGGAATTCTTTCAGACAAACTTTTGTGAATGTTGAAAATAATGGATTTTATTCTATAGATGGTGTTGCTTTGTAATGCTTCATGCCGATCAAGATGGAGAGAAGTTACAAGCTTTGCTCCGCCTCGTAATAGAGCTGTTAGAAAGAGTAAAAATTGTTGAAGCTCTTAGTACAGTTCCTCAGATGTACTGCTTAGCTGTTGTTGAGGTTGTAAGAAGAAAAATGTTCATAAAACACTACAGGGAGGTATGCAAGTTGAATTCTATTTTAATTATATATGAACTTTAATGAATTTATGTGTGTTTTTGCTATTTAACATAAGCTCTCCTCTTCTAGTGGGCTGGTGCTTTAGTCAAAGATGGAAAGAGATTATATGAAGCAGAAAAATCAAAAAGGGAATCCTTTGGGAAATTATTTAGTAAGTGTTTATTAATAATTTTAATTACTTTTGGAAAGAAAAAATTTTGTATAAGTGTGAAATTTCTGTAGCATACTGCATGAATATGCTGTTAATTGCCATCGATATCTAGAGAAATACTCCTTTTTAAGTCTATTGAATCGATTGTTAAATTTTAAATTTGAATTACTGTCGACTTTTAATTTACTTTTTCAAAAACCAGACATAATTTTTTGCCTTAAATAAAGCTCTAAAATAACCATATTGTTAATTTCTTTATACAGGGAAGTCTTTTTTAAGAAATCGTCTGTTTAGGGGACTGGACTCCTGGCCCCCTTCCTTTTGTGTATGTATTAATTTCCTAACCATGACTAAATTCCGTATGTTTTAAAACGTTTTTTCCAGAAGTAGAGGCATTTATCAGAAACTTGCAGAAATTGTTGTGGTTTAAAAAAAAGTCAAAAGTGTTTTTGGCTTTAAAAGCCAGTTAGCATAAAGCTTTAAGATTCATATTTGCATTCATAATTTTTGATAAACAATCTTCATAACACAGGAAGATACCGTATACTGCACTGTTAGGATTGCTGGAAATAGATTCACTTGGTGTTTTTGTTTTGTTGTCCCTTTCTTTTTTTATTTCCACCCTTCCCTCTTCTTCCTTCCTCCGCTCTTCTGCCTCCTCCTCCGCTCTTCTACCTCCTCCTCCCAGACCTGTATTTCTTTTCACACCACCCCCTATTATATTTTGACAAGTCAGGAATAATGATGCCTCAGTCTTCACTGGAGTTAGACATTAGTTTGGTATATTTCTAAACCATTATTATTATCTGGGGTCATTAATTTTATTACATGAGAAGAAACGTTTTCATGATCAAAGCAATAAGGGGGGTTTTACCCCCCTCAGATGTACTGCTTAGCTGTGGTGTTGTTGTTGTTGTTGTTGTTGTTGTCGTTGTTGTCGTCCTTTTGGAGACAGTCTTGCTCTGTTGTCCAGGCTGGAGTGCAGCGGCATGATCTCATCTCACTGCAACCTCTGCCTCCTGGGTTCAAGCTATTCTTATGCCTCACCCTCTCAAAGTAGCTGGGACTACAGGTGCCCACCACCACACCCAGCTAAATATTTTGTATTTTTAGTAGAGATGGCCTTTACCATGTTGGCCAGATGGTCTCAAACTCCTGGCCCCAAGTGATCTGCCTCCCTTGGCCTCCCAATGTGTTGGGGTTACAGGCATGAGCCACCATGCCCAGCTGTGCTTAGATGTTAAACATGTTTCTGTACTGCAGGATTTCTTAGTGTTTTAAATGTATGCATTTTTTAATATCTGAGAATTGCTAACATAATAGCGATTCCCATACTTACTTATCCCAAAAACTCTTTTTGTATGAAAAGCATCTTGACATCTCCAGATCTGCTTGAGTAATGTTTTAAAACAATTGAAGTTTGTTTTCTTTTTTAATGCAATTCTTGGCAATTTTATAAATAACAAATTGGTAGGGTTTACCAGTTAATATTTTTTACGGAAGCTAAAATTCACCAAACTTTGTCTTCTGGGAAATGTACTGGAAAGGTCAAGGGAACAGCAAATAAGAAACTGTTACATGGAAAAAATAAATAAATACATGTGTGTATTTTAATATATTAGTGGCTTTAACATAGTATATATATAAATATATGTAAACAATATATGTAATATATATACTTGTATATATATTTACCATGTTAAAGCTACTAATGTATTTACCATGTTAAAGCATGCTAGGCATTAATAAGAATGAATAGATGTAAGACTTGAGAGGTCTTCACAATTACACTGTAGGCAAAGAAAAAATTTTGGAGTAGCCTCTGCACTAGTGAAACATGGTTTTATTTAATGTTGAGAGGAATACTGTAATTCCCATAAAATGATGCTAAAAGCAGAGAAGGGGAGGGACAGGCACATCACTTGATCACTAGCAGTTCATGTCCCAGTTTAGTAATGGCTCCGAAAAATAATATGCCATATCTTTATTGAATGGTCTTTTTTTGTTTCTTAATCATCAGAAGCATTTTAGTTTGTTTCGTATAATAAATTTAATTATAGTAAGAAATTATATAAATTTGTCGTCTATATTTTTTGGTTGAAAAAAATTTTTAATTATTTTTTGGTGCAGACTCAGAAGCCTCGAAAGTTCGACTGTGAACTTCCAGATATCTCATTAAAAGATTTACAGTTTCTGCAATCATTTTGTCCTTCAGAAGTTCAGCCATTCCTCAGGTAAATGTCATTAGTATTTTTAACTAATTTATAACCTTAAAATGTTTTTATTATTCTGGAGTTGTGCCAGGTAGTACAAGTAACCTTTAGAGATGCCCAGGTAAGAAATATTTAAGATAGACTGGCTTTCCTATGACTGCTTTGAGAAATTTCTGGGAAATGTAAAATGATCAAAAATGAGGGTAAAGTAAAGGAAGGTATATCTTGCATGTAATTTATTTCTTTCTGTATCTACTCTTTCTTTGCATGCTCTTGGGAAATCTCTAACTTTTTACTTTTTGTTTTTCTTGAGACCGAGTCTCACTCTGTTGCCCAGGCTGAAGTGCAATGGCATGATACCGGCTCACTGCAACCTCTGCCTCCTGGGTTCAAGCAGTTCTCTTGCCTCAGCCTCCAAAGTAGCTGGGATTATAGGCACCCACCACCGGGACTGGCTAATTTTAGTATTTTTAGTAGAGACGGGGTTTCACCATGTTGGCCAGGCTGATCTCAAACTCCTAACCTCATGATTCACCCTCCTCAGCCTCCCAAAGTACTCGGATTACAGATGTGAGCCATCATGCCTGGCCCTAACTTTTTACTTTACTGATTATCACACAGACTTCTTAAAATACTTCTGGTATTAATTAAAAAGGAATGATAAGGTTCTTGTTATTTTTGATATATCAAAATATTTGATAGCAGTTATCCATCATTTCTTTAAGAAATCAGAAGTCTAATTTCATTGTATTCTGTTTCAGGGTTCCCTTACTTTGTGACTTTGAACCTCTACACCAGCATGTACTTGCTCTACATAATTTGGTAAAAGCAGCACAAAGTTTGGATGAAATGTCACAGACCATTACAGATCTACTGAGTGAACAAAAGGCAAATTCAGTTCCTTCAGTTTCTTTATTAGTGTAAAATGTTTGTGTTGCTGCAACTCTTTAAGCCTTTCTTTCTTCTTTCCAGGCATCCGTGAGTCAGACATCCCCACAGTCTGCTTCTTCACCAAGGATAGAAAGTACAACAGGAATTACAACCACTACCTCACCAAGAACTCCTCCACCACTGACTGTTCAGGATCCCTTATGTCCTGCAGTTTGTCCCTTAGAAGAATTATCTCCAGATAGCATTGATGCACATACATTTGATTTTGAAACTATTCCCCATCCAAACATAGAACAAACTATTCACCAAGTTTCTTTAGACTTAGATTCATTAGCAGAAAGTCCTGAATCAGATTTTATGTCTGCTGTAAATGAGTTTGTAATAGAAGAAAATTTGTCATCTCCTAATCCTATAAGTGATCCACAAAGCCCAGAAATGATGGTGGAATCACTTTATTCTTCAGTTATCAATGCGATAGACAGTAGACGTATGCAGGATACAAATGTATGTGGTAAAGAGGATTTTGGAGATCATGCTTCTCTGAATGTCCAGTTGGAAAGATGTAAAGTTGTTGCCCAAGACTCTCACTTCAGTATACAAACCATTAAGGAAGACCTTTGCCACTTTAGAACATTTGTACAAAAAGAACAGTGTGACTTCTCAAATTCGTTAAAATGTACAGCAGTAGAAATAAGAAACATTATCGAAAAACTAAAATGTTCTCTGGAAATAACACTAAAAGAAAAACATCAAAAAGAACTACTGTCTTTAAAAAATGAATATGAAGGTAAACTTAATGCACTAATAAAGGAAACTGAAGAGAATGAAAGCAAAATTAAAAAATTGAAGGGAGACTTAGTATGCCTTGAGGAGGTTTTACAAAATAAGGATAATGAATTTGCTTTGGTTAAACATGAAAAAGAAGCTGTAATCTGCCTGCAGAATGAAAAGGATCAGAAGTTGTTAGAGATGGAAAATATAATGCACTCTCAAAATTGTGAAATTAAAGAACTGAAGCAGTCACGAGAAATAGTGTTAGAAGACTTAAAAAAGCTCCATGTTGAAAATGATGAGAAATTACAGTTATTGAGGGCAGAACTTCAGTCCTTAGAGCAAAGTCATCTAAAGGAATTAGAGGACACACTTCAGGTTAGGCATATACAAGAGTTTGAGAAGGTTATGACAGACCACAGAGTTTCTTTGGAGGAATTAAAAAAGGAAAACCAACAAATAATTAATCAGATGCAAGAATCTCATGCTACAATTATCCAGGAAAAAGAACAACAGCTACAGGAATTAAAACTCAAGGTTTCTGATTTGTCAGACATGAGATGCAAGTTAGAAGTTGAACTTGCATTGAAAGAAGCAGAAACTGATGAAATAAAAATTTTACTGGAAGAAAGCAGAGCCCAGCAGAAGGAGACCTTGAAATCTCTTCTTGAACAAGAGACAGAAAATTTGAGATCAGAAATTAGTAAACTCAACCAAAAGATTCAGGATAATAATGAAAGTTATCAGGTGGGCTTAGCAGAGCTAAGAACTTTAATGACAATTGAAAAAGATCAGTGTATTTCAGAGTTAATTAGTAGACATGAAGAAGAATCAAATATACTTAGAGCTGAATTAAACAAAGTAACATCTTTGCATCACCAAGCATTTGAAATAGAAAAAAACCTAAAAGAACAAATAATTGAACTGCAGAGTAAATTGGATTCAGAATTGAGTGCCCTTGAAAAACAAAAAGATGAGAAAATCTTCCAACAGGAAGAGAAATATGAAGCTATTATCCAGAACCTGGAGAAAGACAAACAAAAGTTGGTCATGAGCCAGGAACAAGATAGAGAACAGTTAATTCAGAAGCTGAATTGTGAAAAAGATGAAGCTATTCAGAATGCCCTAAAAGAATTTAAATTGGAGAGAGAAGTTGTTGAGAAAGAGTTATTAGAAAAAGTTAGACATCTTGAAAATCAAATAGCAAAAAGGTAAGAATTAAGTTTAGTCTGTAATTATAGAATTGAAATATCAGTGATTTAAACTTATGTGTGTGTGTGCATGTGCATGTGTAATCATAGTACCTTGATTTACTAATTTACCTTGGGTAAATATAGCAACTAGGGTATTTTCATGAAGTAAAAACATACCTTTTAGTCAGTGTTTCTTGCAAACAGAAATAACAGACTAAAGCCATGAGTGGCTTTTTAAAAATAAATTAGCAGGTTGGATTTTCAGAGAAATGTTTTGTTGAAAGTTTGAAATGTTTTAAAGAACTCTTTGCTTTTCCTTTTTCAATTCATAAGTTCTCTCTTGATTTATTTGCAGTTTTTTTCTAAATTCTTTAGTAAACAATTACTTATATTCTCTTTAAATTTAGTATGTATGTTAAAGACTGCAAAATTTTCTTCTGCATATTGTTTACTAAAGGCTAAATCATAAATTGGAACATGTAGAGTGTTCCTTATCGTTACTTTCTTAATACAGTTTCAGTTATTTCCTCTGTTCGAAAGATGTTTTTAAATTGCAGGATTGATACTGTGGTTGTGGATTGATGTTGTTTTTACATTTTTATTATTATTACTGTCTGATGTTACTGCCTTTTGATCACAGAAGATGGTTTTTAGTATTTTTACTTTTAATCAATGAAGGGGGGTTTTGTGACCCAATAAACAGTTTCTAGAACATATGTCAATTCATTCTATGATTAATTCTCCAAGTGAATACATATATATTTTATATTTCAACCTGTCTCTTGCCTTATCACTTTTAAACAATCTTTTCTGTTGTCTGCTCTATAATACTCATGTATTGGTATACAGTTAAACTTCCCCTTTTGTTTTGAAAGTAGAAGCTCTTTAGGTATTCTAGGGGGATTAGAGGATTTAATAGAGGAATTAGGGTCTGCATATATGTTTAAAAGCTAGGGTCCACAGGGACTTTCTCACTTAGAGATAAAAGATAAAAGGAAAAAAGAAAAAAACAGCTAGGAGAGAGGTTAACAGAGTCACTGCCAAAGACCTGGAGAGCTTGTCAAAGAGAATCAGAGATGGACAGTACTTAAAGCAGTAAAAACAGATTATGTTCAGACACTATTGCAGTATGGAAAACATGCCTTATTTATAGAACTAGGCTCAAATCTGAATACAGCGTGAACAAGTTGAGATTTATAGCCAAGGAGGGTAAAGGTCAGTGGATGGAAAATTACTAAGAGGAAACCACAGGAGTAAGGGGAATTTTGGTTAAATTGATCTAACAGGATCTTACCTTACTGAAGGTAGGCCAGGGTGATAAAATATCAAGCGTAGGGACGACAGTTTGGTCAGAAATTGATGGAGAAATACTCTAAACTGAGTTGGCAAGACTTGCTACAGCTGGGCAGCGTAGGCCCAAGAAGAGTAGATGTCAAGGACAAAGCCTAGAGGACCTAGAGGAGCCTGACTGAAGTTTAGTTCAGGAGAGCCCTTTTCAAACACTAAGTGAAATACCAGGAAAACAGGCTGAAGCACCCACCAAAGTGGATGGTTTTCCATGGCTCTCTGGGTAGCTACTATATTAAGAATCTCTTCAGAGACCAGTCTGACTCAATCTGCATCACAAAATGGATAGTTCTCAGTTACTTGCCAGGAAGCTACCATGAAACTGCATCTGGCTACAACCATCTCTGGAGAATAAGCCTGTGCTTCTTTTCTACCTCCCAAACCTTACACATCTTTTCATTGGCAAACTGGAAGCTATACCAGTTTCTGGTGGTGAAGTGCCACTAATTGGCCTCTACCACTCCAGAAGTCATTCCCATTAAATTCATTGAATTTCAGTGTTCTCATCTCCCTCTGCTATCCCTTTCTTGCAGAGCACTACTACAGAGCCTTTTAAGCTTTATATCACAAAGCCCTAGTAAAGAACATATTCTCTGGGCCCTCTGAAGGTGTATGTAATAAATCCCTTCCAGTGTACCTGCTTTCGGATGCATTCTTGTAGACTAGGAGTCAGCAAACTTGGTTTTTAGTTGTTTTTTTTTGGTTGGGGAAGGGAGTTGAGACAGAGTTTTGTTCTTACTGCCCAGGCTGGAGTGCAATGGTGCGATCTCGGCTCACCCAACCTGTGTCTCCCTGGTTCAAGCAATTCTGCCTCAGCCTCCCAAATAGCTGGAATTACAGGCATGCACCACCATGCCCGGCTAATTTTAGTAGAGACAGGGTTTCTCCATGTTGGTCGGGCTGGTCTCGAACTATCGACTTCAGATGATCCATCCCCCTCAGCCTCCCAAAGTGCTGTGATTACAGACATGAGCCACTGCGCCCAGCCAGCAAACTTGTTTTTTAAAGGTCCAGTTAGTAAAAGTTTTAGCATATGCAGGTCATACACAGACTTAGTCATATAATTTGTGTTTGTGTGTGCGTGTGCGTGTGTGTGTGTGTGTTTTACTGTCTTTTAAATATGTGAAAAACAGGAACAGTGGTTTTCTAACTTCTGTCACAATATCTTTTTACACTCTCAAAACATTGACTCCAGACTGATTTTGTTTATGTAGATTATGTCTGTCAGTATTTCTGTACTAACAATGCTAAGAAATTAAAAGTTAGTCATTTTTAATTAACCTTATTATGTGTTAGCCTACATAAGATTTTTTAATGAAAGCTTTTCTAAAATGAAAACCAGTTAGAAGAGTAGCATTGTTCTATATATTTGCAAATCTAAGTTTTGACCGAAGTATGTGAAAAAAAATCCAATCTTAATGCTGAATGTAATTGGAAAAAGAAAGGAGTATTTAAGTAGCGTTTCAGATAACTGGATATTCTTTGTTACTAAATCAAAATTTAGCAAGTGGTAATTTCTGAACATTAGTTTTATTATGGAATATGAAGCTATCAGTGGATTTTCTCATAATCTTAACATTCATTGATACATCTCTCTTGTACTTGAATCTTTTACTCCTGCATGATTTTATAGCATCATGAGTTAGTCATTTGGAGAACACTAGTTCGCTGAGTTATGCCGATCTTCCCAATGTTAACGTATTTTAGAACTAGCTAATCCATTCAGCACATGCCTGAAACAGTTGTACAAGTGTTTTTCCATGAAATAAACATACTTTGGTAAGCAGCAAAGTGATTTATAAGCACTTCCCATTTGGTCACATAGCATATTAAAATGATGTGTACTGAAGTGTCAGGATTTAACAATATTTGTAATTTTTACTATATCAAGAATATTCTAAGAAAAAAACAGCCTCCCCTTTTTCCTCTCCACTTTGAGTGTCTTGTGGTGAAAGATAAAATAACTACAAGTAAAATTTGGTGCTAATGTCTTTAATTTGTGTTCAGGTGCCAGCAGTTTTATCAATGCCAATGTCAACAAGGTGAAAAAGACAACACCTTAGTGTTATTATGAAAATAGTTCTGAATTCACTCATTCTCTGAATGTGTCTGGTTACCCCCAGCCTTCTGTGGATCACACTTTGGGAATCATTAGCCTAAATACTGGTTGGCAAACTTGTTATCAAGGGCCAGATGGTAGGCTTTGTGGACCAAATTGGCCTCTATACAGAACACCTAACTGTACCATTTTAGCAAGACAGCAGTGAGACAGTATAAATGAATAGTTTGGCTGTGTTCCAGTAAGACTTATAAAAAGCAGTGGATTCGATTTACCTGCACTTGGTCTAGAGTATCTCACTTTGCCATCTCATTTTCATTTAATGTTGGTCATTCTTAGGTCTACTTTCTAGGCAGTCAACTTAGCAAAGTGTTAACAGTTTGATTCTGGAATCTGTGGTCATTGTATCGGTATAAATAATTTTGGCCTCATTCCACAGTTTCTCTTCTTGTAATTCTCATTAGATCCATTCTTATACATATTTTTCATTTTTCTGCCAAAATTTATTAAAGATTCTATAATTGCTTTGCAGTTCCTCCTTTGTTAGATTTTTAACTTTCCAGGGATCTGGGAATTTGAGCATAGCAGTGGGTCTGGAAGTAATTAAATGGTGGGAAACGTTGTTGAAAATGATCGTCCTATTGAGAAGAGGACTACCTCAAGGGAAGGGACACTGATTTCCTCCGACAAGGTAGAAAAGGCTGTTGCTTCCAGGAAGTGAGGTTTGATGGGATTTGGAGACACAGCTGGGACATGTCTCAAAGTCTTGCCCTCCTTAGTCACTGGTTTTCAAACAACTACACGTGTCTGCTCTTCTGCCATATACTGCCCTGGTCTTCCACTGTTCTGTTTTGCACTGGCATTGAGGTCATTACTGCTTTCAGATCAGAGACTTAATCTCAGATTTCCATGTTTTACGGGGTTTTTATTTTCCTCTAGAGTCATTTTTATATCTGGATTGAGCTTACAAAACAACCACTTTTAAATATTTCAGGATTAAAGGGATTAATATTAGATTTAGAGTTTACATGAATGTTGAGAGAACTGGGAGATTGGATAACAATCTGTTGAAGCCCATGAGATCTATAGTAGAAAGTCATCTGAAGCACCAAAGTTTGTGGTTTAGGAAACTGCTACAGGTCTTTGAAGACTTTGACCAGTTGTCTACCAAGACACCAAAAGAGGTAGCATACTTGGAAGTATCCTACGAATCTCAGATTCCCCATGTGTTTGGCTACAACCACCTCCAGAGAGTCTGTCTCTCTTCAGCATCCCACATCAGGTTTGTGTATCTTCCATTGGCAAACTCAAACCTAGAACCTCCGGGGAGAGAATTTCTGGGTAACATCATCCCTGGCTTCTCTGTCATACAGAGGAAACCTTTGAAGAAGAATGATGCTTATGTAAGGACACACAGTCTGGCACATTTCCCTTTCACCACTTGGTTGTACATATGCCAGAAGCAACATTGAGAGGCCAGCTGCCAAGGAGAAACATTTGTAAGATATAAATACGGATATTAGCTATGTCTGTAATGTCAAGAACTCCCACAGTAAGTCAATAAGAAAAAGGCACACAGTGCATTAGAAAAATAGAGGATGTGAACAGATCAAAGAAGAAATACAAGTGGCCAACATGTCCACTTGGGGTTAAAGAAGTGCAAAATCAGAATATCTTGTTTTTAATTTGGAGTTATTAAATCAATAGTTGACATTATTTTAAAAAATGTAAGGAGAAAGAGCTTTTTCCTGTACCTTGGTACAAGAAATAAGGGCAGAACATGTGTATATGTGATTTGTGTGGGTCAAGAAGTCTGCCTACTACTACACGATCGATGGCCTTGCTTCCAGAAAGTAGTGATGTGGATCTGAGTGAGTATGGGTGGGAACATTTTAATTTCATAATTTTAATTTCAAAAGAGATTTTTTTAAAAAAGTGAACTGTTTACTAGGCCCTATTTCAATTTAGTCAGTGTGAAGAGTTCAAGCATCATTAGCTGGGCATGGTGGCATGTGCCTATAGTCCCAGCCACTTGGGAGGCTGAGGCCAGAGAATCTTTTGAACCCGGGAGGCAGAGGTTGCAGTGAGCCAAGATTGCACCACTGCACTCCAGCCTGGTGACAGAGTGAGACTCCGTCTCAAAAAAAA
This sequence comes from Cheracebus regulus, assembly GCA_963574635.1. Lineage (NCBI taxonomy): Eukaryota > Metazoa > Chordata > Mammalia > Primates > Pitheciidae > Cheracebus > Cheracebus regulus. The sequence continues at coordinate 97,174 of CAUYQU010020614.1, read as the reverse complement.
AAAAGAAAAAGAGCATCAAGACAATCTAGTTTATGTTCAGTGTAAATTTTCTAGTTGCTAGAAATATTTGGATATAGTAATACAGTCCTTTGCTAGAACTGATATTTTAATGGTGGGAAAAACTGTCAACCTTCAGAGATGCTTGCTTTCAAGTTTCCGTGGTATTAAAGTTCCCAGCTGATAACAAATGTATCTGCTTCCTTGAGTTTTGACGTCAAGGCCTCTTTAAGGTATTCAGGTACGCAAAGACAGGATTATGCAAGTTTCTTTTAGGGGGACAACCAAAATTTTTTAGATTTCTATGGTAGTTTTGTTATATTGAATATAGTCATTTCGTCTTCTCTAGTTTCGTTTTATGTGATTTCACTCTTCATGGTTTCATTTACCCCATGGTTCTAAAGTATTAAATGAAATAAACAATTCCTGAGTTTTAAATTGGACACCATTTTGAGTAGCATGATAAAATCTCACTCTGTCCCTCCAGGACTTGAATCCTCCATTTGTCCAGTGTATCCACACTGCAGGCACTCTCCACACGTCAGTCACTTGGTAGCCATCTGGGTTATCAGTATCATCGTGCTTGTGTTCAAGTAACCTTTACTTAATGGCTCCAAAACACAAGAGTAATGGTGCTGACAATTTGGATTTGCCAGAAAGAAGCCTTCAAGTGCTTCCTTTAAGTGAAAAGATGAAAGTTCTTGATTTAATAAGAAAAAAAAAATGCTGAGGTTGTGAAGATCTACAGTAAGAGCCAGTCTGTGAAACTGCAGAAGTCAGTTCATTCTCTGCTGTCACACCTGAAACTGCAAAAATTATGACCACAGTGCATATATTGGAAAATATATGGAGTTTGCTACTGTCTTGGTTTTAGGCATCCACTGGGGTTCTTGGAACATATTCCCTGTGGATAAAAGGGGTCTACTGTATTTATCCACCTAAATTGTGATATAGTGGAACCTTTTCTTCATGACCACCTTCCCCCTCTATACAGCTTCATGCTCAACAAAGAAAGCTAGGAAGTGATGCTAGACAAAACCTATTTTAGCTGTTAGCCTTTCATTGCTAGGGTTAATTCCCCTGATAGCAGGGCCATTTCAGATCCTAGAGTAATGTAAAAGTTGTGTGGCAGATAGTTACTTGGAACATTTTCTGATGGGAGCTTCAAACGATATGGCGTAATACGTACTTTTGGCCTGATTAATACAGCCACAAAAAAACTTTCATTACAGGGTAATGATTATTCTTCATGTCATAATCTGTCCATTCTTCGCTTTTACTGTCAAAAGTCTTTTACCTTACGAGTCAGTAAATGTTATACCCTGTGCTAATCATCTAGTGTTCATTTTGGGTTTGGGGTTGATAGCGTGTTTAGAGCGTGTCTGTGCTGTCTATATCTGTTTGTGTACCTGGAACTATTTCCTCTGGTCTCTGTATCAGCACAGCACTGACCCAGAAATGGAGTACCCCAGGCAATACAAAGATGCAGGACACCTAGAAATTACAATTACTGTGTGTCTACATGGCCTCCCCTCCTTCACTCGTACAATTTCAACCACATTTTTTCACTCTCTAATACGATTCTAGGATCTTTTATCATGTTGAAGGCTCTTCTTCAGAGAGAGTTATGCCCATTTATTAGAAATGTTCTTTCTCACAATAGTCTTTTCAAAACCTAGATGCACCTAATATTATATGACCAAACCTTTCAATGATTTTATATGGTATTTGGCAATAAAATTTACCTTTACTGTTAACTATCTGTCCTCCAGCTCCTTAAAACCTGGCCTTTTTTTTTTATTCCTAAAAATTTCAGCTTACCTTAGAATTGTGGAGGTTTCTTCAAAGAAGACTTTGGCCAAACAGGATTATTTGTAAGCCCTGCCTATGCCTGTTTTTATCCCAAGCACTTCATTGTTAGTAGTCTGAGTCCCTTTTTTTTAAGTCCTTTATTGTTCCTCAGTAAGACTTCCATTTATGTAATATGTCAGTTTTCCAGCCATGGAATAGTTTAAACTTGCAGTGCCCTTCTTCAGACCTAAAGGAGAAACTTTAAAAGTAAATCCTTCACCTTGCCTCTTAATTGTATTATGGAAAAGGGGATTCCTTTTCCAGCCTTTCTGGGATCTAAGCAAGGAGTCTCAGACTTTGGTAGAGGTATAATGTATTCTTTTTTGTTGTTTTTTTTTTTTTTCCTTGAAATGGAGTATTGCTCTGTCGCCCAGGCTGGAGTGCAATGGCACGTTATCAGCTCACTGCAACGTCTGCCTCCCAGGTTCAAGCAGTTCTCCTGCCTCAGCCTCCCAAGTAGCTGGTATTACAGGCACCTGGCACCTTGCCAGGCTAATTTTTGTATTTTAGTAGAGACGGGGTTTTACCATGTTGGCCAGGCTGGTCTTGTACTCCTGACCTTGTGATCCACCCACTTCAGCCTCCCAAAGTGCTGGGATTACAGGTGTGAGTCACTTTACCTGGCCAAGATACTATGTTTCAAACTGCATATTCTGTGTTTGGCTGTTTAAAGCTATCCCTTTGGAGGAGAGGTTATCTGAGCAGCAAGTTTGATTTGTTAGATTTTTATCAGTAAATTTGGAATCATGATTGAAAGAATCCAAATAATTTTTTTGTGATTATTGGCATAAATAGTATATTCCTATCATACAGTTAGATTAGAAAATTACATAGGATACATGTAGAGTGAACATCTTAAATACATGCCCACGTTGATTGCAAAACACAGCTTGATTTCACAGACATTAAAATATCATTTCAAAACAGATGTACATTTAAACCAGTAAATGGACCTAGTAATCAAGGTAGTTTTTAATAACAGCAGCTTCTTGTGGTTTAGCAGCATACTTTAATACTAACTGATAAAATCGGTAAACCTTGTTAGTGTCAGTGAGCATCTAATCTGTATTAAACTTTTATTTCCCTTTTTAGATTCAGAGATAGGGTTCACACAGATACCTTTCACACAGCATTATTAGGTTTAAAGAAGATAAATTTCTTAAATATGATATTTGGTATATTTGTGGGTCTGTAATTTTTTTAAAAATTTAATGCTACATTTAATTTGTAAGTCCCGCCATTGACTCTACCAGAGAAGGTTCTTCAAGCTTAGTTGCTGAACTTCAAGAAAAGCTTCAGGAAGAAAAAGCTAAGTTTCTAGAACAACTTGAAGAGCAAGAAAAAAGAAAGAATGAAGAAATGCAAAATGTTCGAACATCTTTGATTGCGGAACAACAGGTGTGTACCTCTTTTCCCATTTATTTGAGTACTAGAGGTTGACAGAAATATAATTTCTTTATGTAGCTGAGGGTTTCTTATATCTTAAATGTGATTTTCCTTACATTGATCCTGTTAATTTTCTCATGACAAAAGCATGTATTTTTAAGAATTTATTTTATAGTTTCTTTACTCATCTGGTAAAGGGTATTTTTCATGTTAATATGTCACATGACAATATCAGGTGCTTCAAAATGAAATAGTCTTAGATTAGAAGTGAGGAAATGTGAATCCTGTTCCTGGTTGCTTTACCACCTATGTGATCTTGGGTAGATCATTTAACATCTTTAGAACTAAGATTAGTTTTCTATGAAATGATTTTTTTTGTTTAAAAAAATTATTTTTGTTATTTTTCTCTCTAAGCTTCAAATTCTCTAAATTCTGTCATCCTAAATTACATTCAGATCAACAGAAATATCTCACATTTTGTGTAATTCTTATCCTTCTGATAGGCTGGTGGTAGATTAAGATGGAATGTTGTTGAATTTTACTAATGTACTTTGTTGTTGGTCAATAGTAAGAGGTAGTGCTGTGAAGTATGTTGGGGTAGATCAAGGACCAGATGCCTTGCTAAAGAGCTTGTACTTTACCTAAAGTACTGGATGACAACTAAATGCAATGGCATAATTAGAATTCTACTTAATGAAGATCACCCACTGGAACATGGAGAAAGATTGGAGGACTGCAAAGCAGTCAGCTGGAAGAGCAGTTGGGTAGCCACTGCTAGAGTTCAGGTCAGGGATAATACTGCATTTGAGGGATACATTTCTGAAACTGCATTTTATGGTTGTTGTACACATGTAATACTATGTGGTATTTTTCCTTTTCTTAAAATGATGTGATTAATTAGTATCTTTGTAGAATTTGAAAAAATGTAAATCAGAGAATGGAAAGAAAATAAAGTGTAGTTCAAACCTCATAACAATTTTAGATTTTTAAGGCCTCAGGAAAGGGCCTAGGAAAAGGGAATAAGAAGGAGCAGCCAGAAAAGAAGTATGTGGCTTAGGGGAAGCCAAGGAAAGTTAAGTGTTCAGGAAGGAGGAATAGCCAAGTTTTAAATCGGAATTAACAATGAAAAGATCATTAGTGACATCTCTCTCTTTAAGAATCTGGATTTATAGATTCTTATGTATGATTCATTCTGCATATTGATCTCTTTATCTCTGTTGTATTGCATTGTCTCTCTGTGTGCACTTTTAGAAGCACGTACAATTTTAGATTTCTAAAATTAAGGAATGAATTAACTGATTGAAACTAAAAGTATAGTATTGACAGCTGTCTAATTTACTTCTTCATGTTTTAATTTCTGTTTTAATGTTTATAAAATTAGAGCGAGAGAGATAACTTCTAAGGTACCTTCCAATTTTCCATGGTGTGTATGTTAAGTTGTAGTTATTTAAGATGATTTGTATCCTAGCTCTAAGTCTCCCTGTTACCGGCATTCTTAGCATTATTCATTGATCCAAGGACCATAGAGCTCTTAAAATTTTGGAATTAGAAATGCTGGGCAGATGAGAAGAGTCAATTTAGATCATTTTATCATTTATTTATTGCTTTTACATTTCAAGAAGCTATTAATGAAATCTTTTAAGTAAAATTTTTTTTCTTTTTTTTTTTTTTTGGCTCTTAGAGACAGGGTCTGACTCTGTCATTCAGGTTGAAATTCAGTAGTGCAATCATGGCTGACTGTAGTAACCTGGATCTCCTGGGCTCAAGTAGTCCTCCCACCTTAGCCTCCCAAATAGCTGGCACTACAGGCATGCACCACCATACCCAGCTAATTTTTTAATTTTTTGTAGACACTCGATCTTGCTATGTTGCTCAGACTGGTCTCAAACTCTCAGGCTCAAGCAGTCCTCCCACCTTGGTCTCCCAAAGTGCTGAGATTACAGGCATGAGCCACCAAATCTGGCCTAAGCAAAATTTTTTAAACAAATTCATTCATCTTTATTAAAGAAACTATGCAGTTAAAATTGCCAGATTGTCTCATGAGATCCATGCAGGCAATCAGATATATCAGCTTCATATTAAGAGTTTATAGTAGTGGGGGAGTAACAAGCCTAGCCAATATAAATCAGCATTGCAGTGACCATTGCAGATATCCAAATAACAGAAATAAGGAAGATAGAGTCATATCTAAAATGTTACTTTGGTGATCAAATGCTAAAGACAAAAGGAAGGTTTCAGAGGCAGGATGATTATTCCAGGAAAAAAATTAAATGTCTGACAGCACTCTAAGTTACTGATTCTTCTGATTCTTCAAAATTTCAAAATCTCTGACAGTAAATATATGGACTATAATAAGAAAATAGAATTTGCTTTTAATATACTTAAATTGGAACCAAGTATCTTTGCCACAGTATGTTGCATTTCATTTTAAAAACATTCATGAATCACACTCTATCATCCCCATATACAAACCCACCACAGAAAAGAATATTTGCATGTTTATTTTCTAAGTCCTAGCTGCTGAGTACATGCAGATAAATTTAATAATTATTATTCTCTCGTTCCAGACCAATTTTAACACTGTTTTAACAAGAGAGAAAATGAGAAAAGAAAACATAATAAATGATCTTAGTGATAAATTGAAAAGTACAATGCAGCAACAAGAGCGGGATAAAGGTTTGTACTATTTTGTAATGCTTTTTAATTGAAAAAATATATTCATGCTAGGTGTTTTTTTTCATTACACAATACTTTTTTCATGTTGGGGGTCTTTCAGATTTGATAGAGTCACTTTGTGAAGATCGAGCTCGTTTGCTTGAGGAAAAGAAAAAGCTTGAAGAAGAGGTCAGTAAGTTGCGTAGTGGCAGTTTTGTTCCTTCACCATATGTAGCTGCAGCCCCTGAACTTTATGGAGCTTGTGCACCTGAACTCCCAGGTGAATCAGATAGATCCGCTCTGGAAACAGCAGATGAAGGAAGAGTGGATTCAGCAATGGAGACAAGCATGATGTCTGTACAGTAAGTATGGCTGTTTTCAACTATTGTTTAAGACTTTTAAAGCACTAGTGAAATTCCATAAATTATAAAGCCCTGAATAGAGAAAATATTTTTAGCATTACTGGTTGTCCACAGCCTATATATCTGAAAGTTGTGCTGTTTTAATTCCTTAAACTGTAAATGTGAGAAAACATTACTGAGTGAGTTATTTTGGGATACTTTTATATTATACATAATATGTGCACCAGAATTATCCTGTACTGCCAAGATAAAGATCATGACAGTAGTGTTGAGCCATTCTTATTTACAAGGAATGTTGACATTTAAAGGGATTATTGTAGTAATGAATATATTCATTTTGGTGAGGAAAGGCAGGGCAGCTTTATTTTTATTTGTTTACTCAAATATAGCAAATGTTTACTGAATTACATTGAAATCTTGGCAGCACTTACTGGAATTTAGAACTTTCTTCAACAGTTCTTCATTGAATATAGTGAAAGACTACTAAAATTATGCTTACAATTAACATCTGTGGGAGAGACAGAACTGAGAGGAGAAAGTGCCCCTTTCCAAAGGACCTTGCAAGTAGAGTTTGCATTTCCAGTTGCACCTCTGGGATTTCAGATATGGGAACTGAGATTCCAAGGGCAGAAAGTCCAGATCATTATGCCACACAAGGAATTATGCCCAGTGGCAAAAATAAAATAGAACTTCACCCCCATATGAGGTAGAAGAGTAGAGCAAAGTAATTCGAACAAGTGATTACCAAAATATATCATAGAGTATCAATATGGTCTCTGTTGCTTGAACAGATCCAGGTTCAAGTCCTGAGTCTGACACCTGCTTGGGAATTTGAGCAAGTTATCCATCTTCCCTTATTTTTCCCATCTACAGGATAACAGTTACGACACACCAGCAGGGTTGCTTTGGGCATTAAATTTAATAAGCCCCTGTGAGAAGGTCTAGTACACAGTAAGAAACCAGTAAGTGCAGTGTCCTTCATACCCCACCCCCTGCCCACTAAGAGGAAAGCTGTCAATTGCATCTTCATTTAAGCCCATTATCTGCCTGACCTTAGAGAAACTTCGGCAGGGGAGTTTTGGGGTTTTTTTTTCTGTTTTGTTTTGTTATTTTTAATAAAATTATTTAGGTTTCTGTCTTTCTGGTTCAAAGGAAAGTAATAGAAATTGATTACCTTTAGACTTGGAAGGATATAAGGCTTAAGAATGTATATTAAAAATAAAATAGAACAAAAAAATGTAATTCAAAAACCAAGATATAAACAAATCAAGAAAACATGGTTATTTAGAAAACCTAAATGACAGAAATATGTCCAGACACGTGTGAAAAAAAGTGAACCACCTTATTAAAACCTCTCAGAAAAAAATACATCCAACTGCATTCTATGTATGAGAGGTACCTAGAGCCAGATAATATAGAAAGTTTACTATAATGTGATTCAGAAAGATACAGAAGGAAAAAATATAAAAGCAATTCAAAGCAAAAGTTTTTAAAAAGCTAGCGGAATTTAGGCTTTTTGATTAACACTAAATTATACATATTTATGATTTACATTGTGATGTAGTTACATGTATACATTGTATAATCAAATCAGAGTAATTAACACATCACCTCAAACATTTATTATTTCTTTATGGTGAGAACATTCAAAATGTTCTCTTCTAGCTGTTTTGAGATACTACAGTACGTTATTCGACACCAAAACTTACTCTTCCTATCTAGCTGTGGCTTTATACCAGCTGACCAGCCTCTCCTCATCTCCTGTCCTCTGTACTCTCCCAGCCTCTGGTAACCACTATTCTGCTCTCTACTTCCATGGATCAAGTTTTTAAGATTCTGCATATGAGTGAGATCATATGTAGGTTTTGTTATAAATATGAAAATTGAGTTATTCAGAACTAAAGTATCAAAAACTGAGAGATATAATCAAAGTGGTACTCTGAGAGAACTGTATAGCCTCTAGTACCTTTAGTTTTTAAATGAATTAATAAGAGCAGATAAGCCACAATAAAATAAAATTTGTTTAGTAGATACTGAAATAAATATAAGGTACAAATAAATATGTATAATGAAAAGAGGGACATAACCTCAGATATAGTTTTAAAAATTACAGCGAACATGATATAAGTTAATCTCACCTGTGAATTATAAATACAAGGAATCTTAAAGACAATTTTAGCTGATCAAATACCATGTGTTTTTGTGATGATACAGTCATCATGACCCAGTGGATTACTGCAGGAATGCCAGAGGAGTAACTATAGTAGAATATGTTACCATATTCGTTCGATTATTTGAGAAGGTTTATAGAATCATATCAGTAGTAGCTGAAATGACAGTTGATATAGTGCAGTGCCCATTTGTTTAATAGTTTAACCAAAAAAATCCTTAGCAGACTAGGAGTAGATGAGAACTTCCTATTTATTTGCAAGTATATTTGAGAGGCATAGCAAGCATTGTATTTCATATTGAAACATTTAGAAGTATTTTCCATAAATTCAAGAAGAACATAAGAATGCCAGCTGTTACCATTGCTATTGAGCAAGACAAATAAAATTTAGAAACACTTAACTGTCATCATTTTCAGACAATATCCTTTACAAACCACAAAGACCTAAAGAAATATTAGAATTAACAGGGTACCTCAGTGTAGGTCAAAGATTTATCCAAAGAGGAGTAGTTTACATATTTACCAGCAAAAGCTGATTTGAATATATATAAAAGATCCCAATAAAAATTTTAAGAAATAATTTGTAATAAATTTAACAAAAATATACAAGACTTTGTGGAGAAAACTAAAACTTTATGAATGGCCTGAAAGCTATATGTGGAAAGATGGATGGAAATGGAGTATTACGAAGATATCCTTTTTCTCCTCCCATGTATTCAGTGTTTTAATCTATTACTCAACTAAAATTGTATTATGTTAGGTAAAAAGTGAAGTTTCATGCTAAAATTTGTATTTTAAAAATGTATAAAAATAATTGATAGCATTTCTAAATAAAGATCAGAGAGTAGAGATTTGTCCTGCTATGTGTTAAGATATAGTCTTAAACTAGATAAATAGTATTTAATTCAGTACATTATTGGTATAGCCACAGACAAATGGATTAGTAGAATTAGTAATCTTGAAACAAACCAATGGATATATGTGGAAGTCTACATGTGACATTTTAAATCAGTTTGATAAAGGGTGGACTCCTCAGAATGGGACATTAGAGTCATTGGTTACTTATTGTTGGGAGGTGGCCCATATTTTACATTGTATGTAAAAACAAATGATAGATGTAGTAAAGACTAAATTTGTTTTGAACTTAGAGTTTCTTAGAAGACTATGAAATCAGAGTAGGAGAGCACTTGGAAGATAATCAATATTACATTGAAATTTAAAACCTTAGTACAAAAGAAAACACTATAAACAGCAGAAGTCTGGTGGTTAATATTTTTAATAAATAAAAGATAAAATATAAAAACTTTTAAATAATTAATGCCATTTTTTTGAGACAGTTTCATTCTTGTTGACCAGGCTGGAGTGCAATGTTGCAATCTTGGCTCATGCCACCTTTGTCTCCCAGGTTCAAGCAATTCTCCTGCCTCGGCTTCTCAAGTAGCTGGGATTACAGGCATGTGCCACAACGCCTGGCTAATTTTGTGTTTTTAGTAGAGACTGGGTTTCTCCATGTTGGTCAGGCTGATCTTGAACTCCTGACCTAGGTGATACACACACCTCGGCCTTCCAAAGTGCTGAGATTACAGGCATTAGCCACCCTGCCCAGCCAATGCCAATTTTTTTTATAGTCTCTTTTAAAAAGTGGGAGAGAACTCTTCCCAACTTATTCTCTGAGGCCAATATTATTTGCTAATACCAAATCAGACAAATATATCACAAGAAAAAATACATGTTTTATAACTTTATATAAATATTCTCAAGAAAATATTAATAGATCCAGTATGGCAGAACACAAAAGGAATTTCAATTGGCTTTATTTCAGAAATGCAAGGTTGGTTTAACATCTAAAATCGATTTATGTAATACACTATATCAGTAGAATGAAAGGACAAGAAATCACATGATTATCTCAATAGATGAAGAAAAACCATTTGACCAAACCCAACAAGACTTTCATCATAAAAACTCTTAACAAACTAGGAACTGACTTCCTTAACCTGTTAAAAGGCATCTGTGAGAACGCACAATTAACATCATATTCAGTGGTGTAAGACTGAATGCTTTTCCCCTAAAATCAAGATGAAATGGTCTGCTTTTGCCACTGCTACTCAGCATTATAATTGGAAGTTCTATCAAGGGCACTTAGGCAAGAAAAAGAAATTAAAGGCATTGGCTGTGCACAGTGGCTCATGCCTGTAATCTCAATACTTTGGGAGGCCAAGGCAGCTGGATCACCTGAGGTCAGGAGTTAAAGACCAGCCCGGCCAACATAGTGAAACCCCGTCTCTACTGAAAATAAAAAAATTAGTTGGGTGTGGTATTGACTGCCTGTAATCTCAGCTACTTGGGAGGCTGAGCCAGGAGAATCACTTGAACCCAGAGGCATAGGTTGCAGTGAGCCAAGATTGTACCACTACACTCCATCCTCAGTGACAGAACAAGACTCTGTCTCAAAAAAAAAAAAAGAAAGAAATGCATCTAGGTTGATAAGGAAGAAATAAAATACCTATTTGCATATGTAGCCTGATCTGTTATTTAGCAAATCCTAAGGATTCCTCTAAAAAACTATTGTAAGTAATAAACTAGTTCAGTAATGTTGCAGGATACAGGCTCAGTGTGCAAAAATCAATTGGAGCTGGTTGTGGTAGTGCACACCTGTAGTCCCAGCTACTCAGGGGGCTGAGGCAGCAGGATCCCTTGAGCTTAGGAGTTTGTGAACAGGGACAACATAACAAGACCCTCTCTCTTAAGAAAAAAGAAAAGTCATTCTTTCTACTCATCCAAAAATGAGATTTAAAAGACAGTTTCTTTTATGATGGCATCAAAAAGATAAAAATGCTTAAGAAATAGATTTAACATAAGAAGTTCAAGACTTGTACAAATTACAAAACTTTGAAAACGTTAAAGAAGAAAAGCATCCTGTGTTTGCTAACTGGAAGAGTTAATCTCCTTAAGATGGCAGCCCTCCCTAAATTTATCTTCCAATTCAGCATAATTCTTATCATAATCTGAACTGTGATTTTTGCAGAAAAGGCCAGGCTGGTCCTAAAATTCATACGGAATTGCAAGAGTCCGAGAGTAGCCAAAGCAATCTTGAAAAATGACAAAGTCTCATACTGTTTGACTTTTAAAATTTGTAAGCGAGGGTAATAAGACACTGTAGTGCTAGTCTGACATATTTATCAATGGACTAGAATTGAGAGTCCAAAATAAGCCATTGTATTCACAGTCAGTTGGACCCTTGCATTATGGTCAAGGGTGCTGAGACAGTTCCATGAAGGAGATCCAGCAGATGGTGCAGGGTTAGCATAGCTGAATATCCTGATGCAAAAAGATGAAGTTGGACCCTTTCCTCAGATATGCACAGGTTGACTTAAAATAGACCATAGATTTAAGTGTAAAAGCTAAAATTACAAAACTCTCATAGCAGTCAATCTTTATGATTTTATATTAGGCAAAGCCTCTTCCTAAAGAATTAACATGTTGAAGAAGACAGAATACCTGCCTTGCATCAAATTGCTTAAAGTATAATTGGGGGATTATACCTGTAGATGAATTTTAAAACCTAAATAATATTTGTTTTTCTGTTTTCTAATTTTATAGCATTTTTTTTCTAATTAGTTTTTGGATGTTTTAGTGTAATGGGCAAATTCACACCTGGCATAGTAACTAGTGGGTACGTAGCATCCACTTAGTAAATCAACTGAAGTCTTTAGCCACTCAAGAACTACAACTTTGTCAGTAACATGGATTCATTCACATAAAGGGAGAAGAGTGGTTCTTAATTCCTGAGAAAAATAAGAAATTTAAAGGTATCTAGATAAATGCATACACAAAATTTTACTTATTATTTCAAAAGGTTTATAGATCTAGGTCTGCTACAGAGAATATGCAACATTGAAATTACATGCTAACTGAAATAAGCTGCCTTTGAAAATTTATGAAAACCCTTAAATTATTAAAGTGACCTGTATTAATATTTAAATTTCCAAAATCTTACTGAAGAATGTAAAGTTTAGAATTTCGAAAGACTGAAACTAAATGATTCTTTCACTTCTAGAGAAAATATTCATATGTTGTCTGAAGAAAAACAGCGGATAATGCTGTTAGAACGAGTAAGTAAATTCTCGAAGTACCATGTTTAATATATTCACTTTTAGATACAGTTAAAGAAACTTCATTCTGGAAACATGCAATAGACTATTTGTGTTTATAAATTAAATCTTTTTATGATTAACTTGGTGGTCCTTGTTTTGGGAAGTCTTGTCATTTTATGATCTTAGTAGCTAAACAGTTGGCAGTATTTCAGCCCCTCCCATTTTTTGTAATTTTCCCAATGAATGAAGTCTGTATGAGAGGAAAAAGTCAGTAGTTTTCATTAAATCAATATGTAAAGTAATAATTTTATCTAATAGTTAAGAATTCAGCAAAATGACATAAATAGCAGTTTTAAACATCTATTTCAAAAAGTATTACTTTTTAGAAATGTCAAAAACAAAAGTAATGAAGGGAGTTTTATTTTTAATAAAGATTAATTGAAATGGACAAGAAAAAATTGACAATAAAAAGGTTCACTTTATTAAGGATACTATAAGATCAATTGGTATACATTTGGCAGATCATTATTCATAGATTACTTTTCATTCTTCAGGCCTATAAGCTTTTCAACAATGTCATTTTTTTCATTACAAGCATAATTGTCTGATAAAAATCCAAATTCAGAATTGTGCAACTTTATTTGAATATAACATGTGTTCTGTAGTTAAAGGGTTATGTGATTTCCTACCTCAGAATAACCTGAAATGTATGTTACAGATGCCAGATACATTCTCTTAGGCATGACTTAGTTAACAACGTCTCTGAGGATAGACCTCAGATTTTGCTACATATTTATATATTCCACAGATGTTTCTAATGCATATTAATGTTTGACAGCCCTTGGTAAATGTATCTGAAATTGCTCTCGTTCTCATTTAAGCCAGTAGATAATGAAGACAGTTGGAAAGGATTCATAGAAAATAATATGCCTATCAACTTTTCATACCAGAACCAAACATTTTTGTCTGATGATAAAGAGCTTTTTGACAGTCATTGTTTAGACTTGAGTAGGTAGAAGGATAAACCATAGGTCTCTCTTTCCACCTGCAGACATTGCAACTGAAGGAAGAAGAAAATAAACGGTTAAATCAAAGACTGGTAAGATTTTTTTTTTTCTTGGTAAATTTGTTTTAACATTTTTAAATGATGTGCATTATATTTCATTACGAAGATATTCCATCAGAGGATGTATGCTGTGACTGATTTATCTATAGTAGATTTGTTGATCTGTGTTGGTCATTAAATCCTATTGATTTTCAGAATGCTGAAGTCAGGCCAGAGATATCACCTGACTATAGAGTGGGACTTTTTTCTTTGTGTGAAATTAAATAATGTCTTGCCGAGACTTAAGACTATAGATCTGACCAGCTGAAACACCTAAGATTCTTTTTAAAAGAATCATGAAAATCGGTTTTGAGCTATGCTTCATAAGCATTTTGAAGATTAATATATTTACTCACAAGTGTGCATAATTTTAATATGTTATATCTTTTCATGAATTTTTTTTTTTAAGACAGAGTCTTGTTTGCTCTGTTGCTTAGGCTGGAGTGGTCTCGGCTCTCTGCAACCTCTGCCTCCCAAGTTCAAGCGATTCTTGTGCGTTAGCCTCCTAAGTAGCTGGAATTACAAGTGTGCACCATCATGCCTGGCTAATTTTTGCATAATTAGTGGAGACAGGATTTCGACATGTTGGACAGACTGGTCTCAAACCCCTGGCCTCAAGTGATTTGCCCACCTTGGACTTCCAAAGTGCTGGGATTTACAAGCATGAGCCACTGCGCCACCAGCCCTTTTCATGAATCTTATTTTTAAGTGAAAGTGCCTGAAAGGCAGGAGATCCCCTATGATACTATAAATTGCCCTGGTTTTTATTGTTTTGTTTTGTTTTTAATTTTTAAAAAAATCAAGACGAGGTCTCTCTGTCACCCAGGCTGAGAGGGTGGTGCGATCTTGGCTCACTGCAGCCTGTCTCCTCGGCTCAAGCAATCTTCCTGTCTCAGCCAAGCGAGCAGCTGGGAGTACAGGCAAGCACTGACTGCCACACCGGTTAATTTTTGTTTTGTTTTTGTGGAGACAGGTTCTCCCCATCTTGTCCAGGCTTGTCTGGAACTCCTGAGCCCAAGTGATCCGCCTGCCTCAGCCTCCCAAAGTGCTGGAATTCCAGGCAAATTGGAATTGCCTGGAATTTTGCTGGCTGTGGCCTAATTGTCTTGGCTTTAACCTGTGAACTCAACCAATTATTTGAACAGCCCATTTTACAGCCACTTAATATGTTTTAATAAAGCAATAACTTTATTTTTTCAAATTCTAATAGTTACAGTTTACAAGGTAATAGGAACTGTTTAAGGTATCTGTTAAGTACTTTTGAAAGTTTTGAAATACTTTTTAGAATTTAGTTTTTTAAAAAATGAAAATATCCTGTAGTGAAACATCTCCTTTTTTATACCTTAACAAGAACAGCAAAATTTACATATTTTGTAGTGATTATACTGTGAATCAATTTTATCATGAAGACTTAGAATAATTGCCTTTCCCAGACATGACTCAACATGTGTGTTATGTAGTATCCTTGGTAGAATATAAGCTCTCTTTGGCAAGGATTTTCATCAGTTTTGGCCACTGCTACATTCTTAGCATCTGGAATGGTAACTTGTATACTATAGACGCTTGGCATATGTTTATAAACTGTGAATCCAAAAGTATCTGAGACAGGTCTCAATCAATTTAGAAGTTTCTTTTGCCAGGGTTAAGGATGAGCACATGACAGCCTTGGGAGGTCCTCATTACATGTGCCCAAGGTGGTCAGGACACAGCTTGGTTTTATACATTTTAGGTTGACAGGAGACATTAATCAGTATGTGTAAAATGTTCATTCTGGAAATGTGGGGCAATTCAGACCTGGTGAGAGGGCTTCCAGGTGATAAGTAGATAAGAAATAAATGGTTGCATTCTTTTGAATCTGTGATTAGCCTTTCACTGAAAACATTTACATGTCAGAGGAGGGTAGAGGAATTGTCACTTATGCCTTGGTCTGGCTTAGTGAAACAGTATGGCCAAGAAAGCAATCAGATATGCATTTGTCTCATGTGAACAGAGGAACCAGAGAGGTGACTTTGAGTTCTGTCTGTCCTTTGTCCACAAGGAATTTCCTTGTGGGCAAATTATGAGGTCTTTATAGCTATCTTATTTTAGGAATAAAATGGGAGGCAGGTTTGTCTGGTGTCATTCCCAGCTTGAACTCCCTATGGCTTAGTGATTTTTGGGTCCCTAGATTTATTTTCTTTTCACCAAATAAATTTCCTTTCAGACCCAGAGAGCATCACAGTCACATTCAGAGAGGCGTCCAAATGTAAATCACACTTTTACATAGACTTACAGCTATATTCACATATTTTTTCTTC
This sequence comes from Cheracebus regulus, assembly GCA_963574635.1. Taxonomy (NCBI): domain Eukaryota; kingdom Metazoa; phylum Chordata; class Mammalia; order Primates; family Pitheciidae; genus Cheracebus; species Cheracebus regulus. The sequence continues at coordinate 81,254 of CAUYQU010020614.1, read as the reverse complement.
CTTATCTTCATTTATAACATATGAAAAAGTTAAGCTTTTAAAAAATTTAAATTAAGTGGAATTATGGTCTTAAAAATGATGGTCAATCTTACCTTCACTGGCAGGATATGGACCATTTGTCTGGATAATTTTTGGGTGGGGCATGGAGTCTCGTTCTTGTTTCCCAGGCTGGAGTGCAATGGCGTGATCTCAGCTCACTGCCACCCAGGTTCAAGAGATTCCCCTTCCTCAGCTTCCTGAGTAGCTGGGATTACAGGCGGTCGCCACCACACCTGGCTAATTTTGTAGTTTTAGTAGAGACAGGGTTTCTCCATGTTGGTCAGCCTGGTCTCAAACTCCCGACCTCAGATGATCTGCCTGCCTTGTCCTCCCAAAGTGCTGAGATCACAGGTGTGAGCCACTGCTCCTGGCCTTTTCTGGATAATTTTAGTAAGCTACTCTACAATTTTAGGCCTTCCTAGTTATTATTTGTTTTTTTTTCTCATTTTAAAAAACACCTATTGAGAACCCTGCATTGTATCAGATAGTATTCAGAGGGAAATGGAGGAAATTCAGAGCATCAAAATTAGACTTAATAAACAAAAAGAAATGCTTACCTGTTTGTGCAACCATGCATTGTGCTCACTTTGCTTGGGAAAGATGTTTTTACGACCCTTTCAAGCTTCAAAGACCTTGGTTTCCAAGCCCCAGGTCTTATAAATGGATTGAAGCCCATTTGAAGAGCAGAACAGTCCCTGCTGAGCTCTGGCAATAGCTTTTCAGCTAGCAAGTACCATTTCATTGTGCTCATGATCAGGAGAGGAAATGGTTGGCTATTGCATCTTTTATTGTTTCGTGATTGTTCACAATAGTTTTTTAAACTGAGACATCTCAGGAGTTGCCTTGAAGATGAGACAGGAGGTTTGTTGTCAGCCTTCAGAACTTTATGCTCCTACCCCAGTTTAACCAGAGTGGGATTGGTTGCTAGCCATGGTGTCAGAACACTGGCATCGCAAATGATTGACTCTGAGTTGTTAAGAAGTATTTACTGACAACAGTATAGGTTTGAAAAAGGAAAGTAGAAAGTGTGAACGCTGCAGAACAGTGCAGTGGGGCACCTCAGCAAGAGAGGACAGAGAGCCATGGTGAATTTGCCTTACGAGCATATATGGACCTTAAGGTGGGAGCTTAAGGGTGATTTGGACTAATATTGGCCATGTAGGTCATGATAAATGATTACATTTGTAGGCATTTTGGTGTCTCAATGTCAGCAAAGGTTGCTCAGTGAATTTTGGCATGCATACATTCCGGAGATGTATAGAAATTCTAGTTACTTACAGCATATTTAAAAGACACCTGGAACCAGATGCTAGGAAAGTTTAATTACTTCTAAATTCCTCAGGTAGAGCTTTGCCTTCAGATGGCCTGTTTGATGGTCACCAGGTGGTCTTTGCTTGCTGCATACTTCTAACCTCTGCCTCCCAGGCTCAAGTGAACCTTCCACCTTAACCTTCCAAGTAGCTGGAACACAGGCACTTGCCATTACACCTAGCTAATTTTTTGTATTTTTCCCTCCCCTCCCTCTCCCCCTGCTTCTCCTCTCCCCTCCCCTTCCCCTCTCCGTGTCTCCCCTTCCCCCCTCCCTGTCTCCCCTTCCCCTCCCCGATGGCGTTTAGCTCTTATACTCCAGGCTGGAGTACAATGGCACAATCTTGGCTAACTGCAACCTCTGCCTCCCGGGTTCAAGGGATTCTCCTGCCTCAGCCTACCTACTAGCTGAGATTATAGGTGCCTGCCACCACACCCAGCTGATTTTTTGTATTTTTAGTAGAGATGGAGTGTCACTGCATTGGCCAGGCTGGTCTCGAACTCCTGACCTCAGGCAGTCCACCCACTTCAGCCTCCCAAAGTGCTGGGATTACAGATGTGAGCCATCGTGCCTGGCTAATTTTTTGTGTTTTTTGTAGAGACAGGGTATCACTGTTTTGCCCAGGCTGGAGATTTTAAATCTTTTCGGTTTTTTGTTGTCATCGTTATTTCAAAAGGAAAGATTTTGAAACTAATGCGCTAGAATTTTCAAAATCTTCTTGAAAAACTTGTTTTTTTTCCTCTGTTTTATTTTTAAGATTAAATATGTAATATATGATTCTAAAATCAATTTTTAATCCAATCAAATTGACTAATTGTTGAAGTAAAGGAATTATTAATGAATATAAGAACTATATTAGTTTGGGCTCTTTAAAGCTGGGACACAGGCTTTAATGTGTATAACAGTGAAATTTTTGCAGTATGAATTACATGTGGTATTCAAATTGTGTAAATTCATAAACTTTTTGTTTTTTTAGATGTCTCAGAGCATGTCTTCAGTATCCTCAAGGCATTCTGAAAAGATAGCTATTAGAGAGTAAGTATTTTAGTTTTGTGAGTATTTTTCTGTGAAAAAAATTCACTGAATTGAATGGTTAATGAAAATGTATTTCAGTGACAGTGATCCTTCAGGTCCCGGTTCATTGAGCTGAGGGTTTTGTATTCAGTAGTAGTAAAAGTTTTTTATTGGAAAGCAGGATTTTTCTAAATTGTTATTCTGGAAACATTTAGATTGCCAAAACATTCCTATGATACATTATGATTCTCATAAATATCCTTGAAGCCTTTTCCTCCAGTTAACTTTTCAGCGTGTGCTACCTCTTTTTAATCCCATTTATCTCCTTAGTCTTGTTAACTATATTGGAGAGTCTTGATTTGTATTTAAGTTGCAGTATTTCCTCATTTTTCATTTTTAGATTTTATTTTATTGATATGCTGCAAATTGATAATAAACTATGAAATTGTCAACAAAGAGTCAAACTCTGTAAAATATTTGAAGAGCTTTATTCTGAGCCAAATATGAGTGACCATGACCTATGACACAGCCCTCAGGACCCCCTGAGAACATGTGCGCAAGGTGGTTGGGGGTTTTATACATTTCGGGGGACATGAAACATCAATCAAATACATTGTAGATACAAGTTGGTTTGGTCCAGAAAGGCAGGACAAGTGAAAGGTGGGAGGGCAGCTTCCAGGATATAAGTGGATTTAAAAGTTTTCTTATTGGCAGTTGGTTGGAAGAGTTATCAATAGAAAGGAACGTCTAGGTTAAGATAAGAGGTTGCGGAGACCAGGTTATCATGAGATGAAGCCTCCAGGTAGCAGGCTTGTGAGATAATTGTTTGTAAATATTTCTTATCTGTGTTAATGTTAAATTCTGTTGGCTTTTTCTGAATTCTAAAAGGGAGGAGGACGTGATGAGGCAAGTCCAACCCGTTTCCTGTCATGGCCTGAACCAGTCTTTCAGGTTAAATTTAGAGAGCACTGGGCTGGCCTAGAGGAGGAAGTCCAGGCAGATTGTTGGTTGGGGGGCCCTTAGAATTTTATTTTTCGTTTACAGAATTTATCAGTTGAATGGTTTAATAATTTTCCTGCACTGTATTACCCTATGGTTATAATTTTTTTTTTGCTTTGGTTATTTGAATGGAGCTCTGGAATAATAAAAGCTTTGCTAGCAACTCATGAATAGTGTACGGCCTTTTATTCCTGACAGGACGGTTGTGAAAGTTAAAGACCTTTATTTTACTTTTTGTATTTTATTTCTAAATTTGTTGACCACATTTTTGGTCGTCAGATATCTGATTCTGACTTTTCACATCTCATTAAAATTTTGTCTTCTCTCAATGATTTGAAAGGGCTGGATGGTATCTGTCTTTACCAGTTGTATGTCATGTCAATGAGTAGTTCATTAATAGTCTTTCAGAGACTAGAGAGAGATGAGCTCCAAAAAACCTGCCTCATGGAGGCCCCATCTCTTCATTTTAAGTTATTAGTTTTTGATGTTTAGCCAAAACAGTGCCTGCCACATGGTTGTTAGGTAGTCAATAAGTATTTGTCGCATAACTTCATAAATGAAAGATTTAAAAGTTTCCCCAGCTGATTTTGATGATTTATTAGGTATAGGATCTACCAACTTAAATGATCTTGACAACTGAAAAATATGAGATTGGTTTTCAAGGCCTGTCGATATTTTGAACAACAGTTCTAAAAAAGGCTGTAAAAGAGGCAAACACCACTTAAGCATGTGATTGGTTGTACCTACTTCTCTCTTTTTCTGTCTTCTTTTGGGCTTGTACCCCAAAATAGTAATATCTATCAACTCGTTTAGACCTAATTAAGCATCTGACATGTGGACCTAGCTCAATTGCTTTTTCTTTTAATTGAACAGCACTACACTTGGAGACAAGATCTAATTTTTCTTTGACACTGTGACTGTAAATGAGATGTCCCTCTGAATTTTTGGTGTGAAATGAAAGATGAGGAAAGAAAGATCTTTCTATGACTGGAAAAACTATACTGGGTGCTTTTTCTGCCTTTCATCCAGTTTCTTAACATTAGATAATGGAAACTTCATTAAGGAAAATTTTGGTCTTTGACAGCCCCTGACATCATCCTTTGAACATCTCTACATGACCAGCAGTCCCATTATTAGCTGGGCAGAATGTAAAAAGAGTATCATGTAAATGTGAAATTTATTATTGCATTAATATCTTAATATGTAGTTCAGCATTGTAGCTTATATACTTAAGTTTTCAGAATAGGGGAATTGAAAGTAACTCTCAGTCAATAAAATTGCATTTCTTTATTCAGTTTTCAGGTGGGAGATTTGGTACTCATCATCCTAGACGAACGCCATGACAATTATGTGTTATTTACTGTTAGTCCTACTTTATATTTTCTACATTCAGAATCTCTGCCTGCCCTGGATCTCAAACCAGGTGAGGGTGGTAAGTGTCATTCCATGACTAAAATATAAACCTGGAATGGAGGAAATTACATAGTAAAGATTTTTTTTCCCTGTTTATTATATCAGAATTAAGTCACTAAGAGGAACCCTGTTTAATCTGTTTTTTTATAAAACCTACATTATCTACATTATTTTAATGAATTCCATTTATAATTCAGAATTAAGGAGTGTAACTTATATAATGGACCAGTTGATCAGAATGTGCATTGACTCAGGCATCTCATATCCTGGTGGCTGCATAATTATATTGTCAAAATTCTCATGTACAGACTAGTCAAGATTAATATATGCTTATTTGTTTATATAAAAGCATTACCATTTTTTGGCAAAAAAGTTTTCTTGAATTATAAAACGTCTAGTCTATCCTGTATTGTCCTGTGTTCCTACCTTGTTTTTCATTATACCGTTCTATACCTTTATTTTTTAAAAAAGGAAATAAGTTTTGTTAAAATATACTAAGGAACAATGTCTATTATCTATTTGATTTTTAAAATACTCAAAAAGAATAGAATTATTTTTAACAGTAAAACAAGTCCATTTAGATTGATGTTCTTAATCTAGTTGGACTGATATGCAAACAAAGTGAAATATCTTTTTTGTTGTTGTTTTTTTTGAGATGGAGTCCTGCTTTGTTGCCCAGGCTGGAGTGCAGTGGCATGATCTCGGCTCACTGCAGCATCTGCCTCCCAGGTTCAAGCAATTCTCCTTCCTCAGGTTCCCGAGTAGCTGGAAATACAGGCGTGCACTCAGCTAATTTTTGTATTTTTAGTAGAGAAGGGATTTCACCATGTTGGCCAGGCTGGTCTGAATTCCTGACCTCGTGATCTGCCCACCTCAACCTCCCCAAGTGCTGGGATTACAGGCACAAGCCACTGCACCCAGCCTATTTTTTCTTTAAGACAAGTTCTTGCTCTGTCAGCCAGGCAGGAGTGCAGTGGCACTATCATTGCTGACTGCAGCCTCAAACTCCTGGGCTCAAGAGAACCTCCTGCCTCAGCCTCCTGAGCAGCTGGGACTAAGGACTGTAGATGTGTATCACCACTATACCCAGTTTTTTTGTTTGGTATTGTTTTGTTTTGTAGAGACTGCTTTGTTGACCAGGCAGGCAAATTCCCATTGTTGAACTAGGCCACTTTCCTATGACAGCTCCATCATGGCTGTTTGTGGTGGGCTATTTAGAGTATCCATGGTTACAGTAATCACGTAAACATGAAAATGAGAAGAGAGCTTACAACTTACTGTTTTTACTTTATACTTTTTACCTTGAAAATAACAAACCTGACATTTCTTTTGTCTTCTGTGGGGTTTTTTGTTTTTCAGTTGTTTAAACTTTTCATTTGAAAATGATCTTGAAACTTACAAAACGTTGCAAAGATGAATATAGTACAAAGAAAACCCATATTCCTTTACCCAGATTCACCTATTAACATTTTACTCCACTTGCAATATCTCTTTGTATATGTATCTAATACATAAATATACACAAATGTGTGAACACTTTTTTTCCCCCAGAACCATATGATGATAAGTTACATCATACCCCATTACCTTTCCATATTTTCATGTTCATCTTCTAAGAGTCCAGTGTTTAAACCTGGGAAATATTTTAAAACTCTTTTTTAAAATGCACATAGCCATTTTAAAGGCTTTCACAAGTACTGCAGAAAAGAATTTATTTAACAGTCTTACTTAACTATGAATAACCCCCCTTCCTTTTTTCCTTTGAGGAATACCAGTTGGGGTCATCTACCCCTGTATTGTTGCCTTGGGAGAGTGTGGATTACCAGAGTGTTTTTATTGATAGTGGGGTTCATTACTCTTCCGGCATCATACAAACATTTAGTTTTAGATGATTCTTTTTGGATGTTAGTAATTGGCTGTGAAGTGCTGGTTTGCTCTTCAGAGTATTCTCCACATCCTGTTGTCCAGGAGCTTTTATCTTTCTGTCATGTGATCATATTCTTAGACTCATTTCTGATTATTTATTTGGGATATCTCTCATGTATATATTTCCAAATTATTTTTATGAAATAAAAATCCGTATGCCTTCTTTCAAAGGCTTTAGCCTAAGCAAAATACAGGCAGTTCCTAGCTTATGGTAGTTATAAGATTTTTTGACTTTACCATGGTGCAAAAGTTTCATAGAAACCCTACTTTCAGTATCCATACAACCATTCTGTTTTTCAGTTTAAGTACAGTATTCAATAAATTATGTAAGATATTCAACACTTTAGAATATGCTTTTTTGTTAGATAATTTTGCCCAACTGTAGGCTAATGTAAGTGTTCTGAGGCTAGGCTAAGCTATGGTGTGTGGTAGATTAAATGCATTTTCAGCTTAGATATTTTCAATATAGGATGGGTTTAATCTGGACATAACCTTATCCTAAGTTGAGGGGCATCTGTACTTTATTGCCTGAATACTTTTGAAGTCAACTTTAATATGACAGCTTCTTTTCTGGAATTTAAAAAGAGAATGAGTACCCCTTGGCTTGTCACATTTTGGCTTTATGAAGACTAGGGTTAGCCTTGTCATCTTGTCCTCTCCCACATTTTTCAGCTTTCTTTCATTGACACAAGTACCACCCTTCTGGAGTTCTTAACCCTTATTTGTTATTTATTGAGTACCAATGGTGTACACACTGCTCTGCCAGGCACTGTGTCATGCAGATGTGAGAACTGTTTAGTTGCTGCTTTTGCAAACTTGTATTAAAAATACTGCCCCTGAAAAATGAATATTTTGTCTTGAACCTATACATTTTGTTTGCCTAAAGAAATGGGAAAGTTCATCTTTATTAGTTCTTTCAATAGATGGCACTATTGAGTTAGCCTGGAATTCCTAGATCTTTGTTCATGATTTGTACTCAGATTATTAGTGTTTCCTGAACTGTTATTTCTGTGATTTGACATATCATGTATATTTAATGAGTAACAAAAGTTATACACATGTTAGTGGTTGAAAAGTAACATGAATTTAGTTTTGTAAATTGTTCAGCATTTCAGTGATTTCAGCAGTTTTTAAAGTCTTACATATTCTTCCACTCATGAGAACTTTGTTAGTCTGTTTTGATTCTAGCAGTTATGTTTTCATGACCAATTTAATCATACTTTGAAAAAGAAATTAACTATTTAATTGTATTAGCTTCAGGTGCATCTAGAAGACCCTGGGTACTTGGAAAAGTAATGGAAAAGGAATACTGTCAAGCCAAAAAGGTAAAAACTGCATCATGTGATGATAAACCTAGGAATTATGGAGAAGATTTTAATACCGCTTTATATGGAAATCATTGCCAGTGCTATTCTGGGCTTTCATGCACATTTGAGTTAGAGCTTGAGTTTAATGAGAGTGAGTTTGAACCATAAGTATTTATGCTGTCTTTAGATGGTAGTAGTTACTGTTAACGTATAAAAGGAAACTATTACAAAGTCTGTGTTCTCTGTTAGGTTACTAGTGTAACTGATTTGTGGGGGGAAAACAATCCCTGCATAACTAGTGGCAAAAAAGGAATTTTATTTGTAAATACAGTTGACCTTTTATTATTTTCATACTCAACCTCCATTGAAGAAAGGTAATGTAAAGTATTTGGTGACTTAAAAAATTGACTGTGTAACAATATCAGTGCTGTAAAATCAGTGAAATCATCTGAGCAAGAATGCTCAGAAGCACTATATTCTGCACTGACTCACTATTATTTGGGGCCTCAGTGTACAAAACACTAATAGAACTTGAACCATATAGTACCGAGGTTTCATTGATACTTAATGACATATGGCTCACTTTGTATTCTATTATTTAGCAGCGGCTACCAACTTTGTCTGTTAGTCACTCAATATATTCTTAGTTGGTGAGGGGTAGATCTTACATACTTTGATAAAGACTCCCCCACATCCTCCAACCTCTCAGTACTCAGCAGTGAGTAATATGTTAGGGTACTTGTGTGATACGGTTTATTTTTGTTTGTTTTGGATGACTGTGTGTGTGTGTGTGTGTGTGTGTGTGTGTGTGTGTGTGTGTGAGAGAGAGAGAGAGAGAGAGAGAGAGAGAGAGAGAGAGATGTGGTTTAATCATCGTAGTGATTCCATTTTTTCTTTCCCTCTTAGGCACAAAACAGATTTAAAGTTCCTTTGGGGACAAAGTTTTATAGAGTGAAAGCTGTATCATGGAATAAGAAAGTATAACTTATGGACAAAATTAATACATTCTGTGACATTTTGTCTGATTTGTCCTGCAGTGCTCATTCATCACTCCACAAACAGCAGGCCATCTTTTAATGCAAAAGTCAGCGTGACAATATACTTCATTGGTGTACATCATTTACTTTTTAACTGGCTTCACTTTAGGAGTAATAAATTTATCAAAATCCTTGGCTGAATTAAAATAGTTTTTGGTTTTTGATTTCTTTTTTACCCAGACAACTCTAGAAATGCGGACCAAACTAGTTCATTTTCTCAAAGGGCATACCTTGTGCATTGTGGCTTATCATAAGCCATATTAATTGCCTGTTAAATATACACTAGCTTGAACTTAGATGTTAAATGTTATTATTACCAGCATTTGTCCTTTTGTGAAATCAATATCAGAATACTTGCACTCTTTAACATATTCTTTATAAAATGTATACATTCTTCAAAACTATTTAAAGAGGAGTGGTACTGCATGCAGATAATCATAATTTTGAGTTTGCCTCAGTAGATTACTAAAGCAAATTGTTTCATTTTTTAAAATGCCCTTTGATGTTTCAGAAAGGAACTATAATTTGATTGACTGATTTTAAGATCAGCTATAAGTAATCAGCAATCTTCAAAAGCACTTTCAATGGATTGTTCATCTGGGTTCTAAAGGGAAGAGTCTGTGCTATTAACCATTTCAAATGCAGACTCAAACCTTCCCAACATCTTTATGACTCTTTAGAATAATATTGATGAAATCGTAATTCATGGTTGAGTTTCAGAACAAAAGATATTCATTGCACATTAACCATTTAGAGGTCATTTAAATAACAAAATATTGTATTGTAAAAGAACTGTACAATTTTAAAACAATAAAGATTTGAACCTGTAAATGTGTGTGCCTTTTAAAGAAGGATACATTTTTAATATATTTGAGTGATTGCTGGGAAGTGTGAAAATATTGTTATGTATCATATCAAAGAGAAACGTGTTTATTACAAAAATGTTCTTTATATACTGTGTAACAGGGTAAAACAGTGTTATATAGAATAGAATTGTGTAAACTAGATGTGTAGAGAAGTTGCCATTGAGCCAAGTTATTTAAATGAGTTAGTTGAGTTGGATGAGGCTTGTTTGAGGTTTGTTGCTAGAGAACAATAATAATTTTTTTCAGAAAATATTTAATTTCTTCATAAAAATAAGTTAAATATTTTTTTAAATATGTATATCTAATAGTACAAAATGGAATAAACATCATAGTGTATAGAAAACTGAATTTGACGTTAATGAATAAATGAACATATGATTTCACATGTTTCTATTTAATCCTTCCATGACATCTTTATGCAAAGAATATTAAAGCAATAACTTTATATAGAGAGAGTGATTTTGTTAAGCAGATCTGGTTAGGTCTAAATGAATCTGCCAGGTAGGCCATTTTGACTTAATTGGTACCCTTCAAATTTAATATGTGGTCATTTGCTGTGGAATTGTTGTGACACATGATAGCAAATCAAATCATTGTCTTGTTCATGCTGTTGAAGATTGTTGCCTATGGTTTCCTTACATGGTGTTTTGTGTCTGTTCTTTCATTGTTCACATGTATCTTTATAAAGCACAGAAAAATGAAATAATTTTCTTAGTTAAAAAGATGAAGAGAAGTGAAACTTGGAAATCTGAACCCGTCAGCTGAGTTACTACCTTTGGGTAAAGGTGGTGTACCCTCAGCTCTGGCATCAGGATACCTCACTTCCAGTTTTGGATCTAACTTTAATTTTAGGTGAGTTCCATAAACTCTGAACCTCAGTTTTGAGGGATATTTTGCAGATTAAATGAGAGTTATAAGTGTAAAGTGCTTTGAACAATTTCAGGCATATGCTAAGGACTCAACGTGTTAGCTGTTATAAAGATTTCTTTATGTAGTACAATCAAATCTGTAAGGTACTATTCAGACTTGCATAGAAATGTACCTCCCTTTATTACATAAATGAAAATTTAAATCACATTTTACTGCAAGTAAACTTTAAGCACACATGAATTACATAGATTGATTTATTTTGGCAAAGGTGAGTGGATATACTAAGAACAGAAATAGCAAGAATCATATGAACGGTCATTTTTAACAATTTTTTAAAATTATCAAGGTACAAACACATGCACACTCTTTCAAAAAAATAATATACCCCAAGATCCCTGTCATATTTCCCAATTTTGCCACCTAGAGGCAATTACTTTTACTTATAACGATATTTGTATATGGTGTGCCAAATTATATGTCTATGCTGATATTTTTAAATAAATCCATGTACATTTTTACTTTCTCAAATAAGAAGATTTAGTTATTTCATAACTTCCCCGCTTCTGCCTTTCCTATCTACTTTATTACTTTGTAGTTTGTGCATTAAGGTTTGCATTATGATGACTTACTGTTCTCTGCTAAGTCGTGAACTATGATTATATTTTCTTGTATAGCCCATAAATTTTTATTTGAAGATGTTTGATTTTTTTTCTTATTGTGCTGTTATCTTCTAGTTATTGTAGCTTCAGTATTTTCAGATGCAGATGCTGCTTCATATTTTAGCCTATCAAGCCACATTTCTCAGACCTCCATTGTGGAACTGTTAGTTCTGCTTCTAACATCTGGTTGCTCCTTAAGCTGATGATTTCATATTCTAGGACTTTCCTTAACATTTTTGTTAGGAATCTGCATTTCATGGACTCTCTCCTCTTTCTAACTAGAGCTTTTGATCAAGTGACTTCCTAGGAAAGAATTAGTGAAATAAATTTTCTAAACCTCTGTAATTAGGCTCATGCTTTATAAACACTGTCATTTTTTGCAGACATTGCCTTCTATTGTTTAGGGTGTTGTTGAGAAATCTAATACCATTCCATCTGTGCTCTTTTATAGATCATGTTTGATGATAATACCCCAGCCATTCTTGGTACTATTCTTGGTACTAATAGTACCAATTCCCAACCCTAGCCATTCTTGGTACTAGCCAGAGAACCCTTTCAACCTAGACATGCATGTCCTGTAGCACTAAGAGAATTTTTTAGAAAATGTTAAATTATCTCCATATGTTCTACTAATTAACATGGGAGTGTGCTCACTATGTCTTTTAAGCCACGTCATTGGATTTTGTGTTGGCAACTATGACTTTAACTTCCAAGATTGCTGATCACCTTTTCATGAATCCTATGGATCTGTCATTTTTTTTTTAACTGAAGATATAAATTAGTGTTTTTCTAATTCTCTTCTCTTCTCTCTGTTGTCTTCCATGGTCTCTCTTTCTCATTTAGTCTTTATTTCATTTTGGAAGTTTTCCTCAGGTAGCTTATGATCCTGGCTTGTCTCCTCATATTCAAGGGGAGGACATTAAACAGCTGATTGTGAACTTTATTTTTAACTCCTTCCACCCTGTATCCAGAAAATAAGGAAGAATTATAGACGTACACAATATGTACATGTGTTTGGGTACCTGTTTTAAATTCTTTTGAGTATATCCTAAGAGGAGAATTATTGGTTAATTCTATGCTTAACCAATATGGTTAATTCTATGCTTACCTTTCTGAGGAACAGCCAAATTGTTTTCAGCAGTGGCTGAACCATTTCACACTTCCACCAGCAATGTATGAGGGCGCCAACTTTTTCATATGCTTGTTATCACTTCTTGTTTTCCTTTTTTTTTTTAATTTTTATTATGGCCATTTTAGTGGGTGTTGCTTGCTTGCAGGTCATTTGTGTGTCTTCGTTGAAGAAATACCTATTCAAACTCTTTGCCTCTTTTTTAGTTTGTTTTGTTTTTTTATTGATTTGTAAGAGTTCCTTATATTTTCTGAATCCTAAACTCATGATTTAGAAATATTTTCTCTTTTGTAGGTTGTCTTATTGAATCTCCTTTGATACACAGAAGTTTTTAATCTTAATGAAGTTCACATTACCTGTTTTGTCCTTTTTTGCTGCTGTTCTGAGTCACAACTTGAGTCAATTGCCACATCCAAGGTTATAAAGATATACTCCTGTATTTTCTTCTAAGAGTTTTGTAGTATTCTCTTTTATAATTTAGGTTGTTGATCCATTTTGAGTTAATCTTTGTGTATGAGGTCAGGTGGAGATTCAGCTTTATTCTCTTGTGTATGGGGCCATCCAGTAATCTCAGCACCACTTGAAGAGTCTGTTCTTACGTATAATATAAAGAGTGATAGGACCGTAGCTTTGTAATAAATTTTGTAATCTTGAAGTATGAATCCAACTTCTTTTTCCCCAAGATTGTTTTGGCTGTTAGGGGTTCCATCACATTCGATATGAATTTTCGGGTTGGTATTTTTCCATTTTGGGAACAAAGTCATTGGTGTTTTGATAGGGATTGCATTCAATCTGTGGCTCACATTGGGGGAATGTTGCCATCTTAATATTAAGTCTACCATCCATGAACACAAAATATTTTTCCAGTTATTTGTGTCTAACTTTTTTCACCAAAATTAATAGTTTTTAATGTAAAAGTCTTTTACCTGTGTGGCCAAATTTATTCCTAGTTATTTTATTCTTTTCGGTGCTGTTATAAATAAAATTGTTTTCTTAATTTCCTTATTCATTGCTGATGTAAAGAAACATAACTGATTTTTGTGTGTTGATCTTGTACTCTGAAACTTTGCTGAATTTATTAGGTCTACCATTTGTGTGTATATGTGTCGTGTATTTTTTGGGATTTTCAGATTAACAAATTCAGATAGTTGTACACCTTCCTTTTCAGTTTGGATACCTTTTGTTTATTTTTCTTGCCTTATTTCTCTGGCCAGAACTTCAATACTGTGTCAAACAGAGATCAAAATGTACATCCTTATCTTGTTCCTGATCTTACAGGAAAAGCTTAGTCTTTCACCATAATATTAGTGTGAGAATAGCTGTGGGTTTTTCACGTATGGTCTTTTTGTTCAAGACGTTTTCTTCTAAGTCTGTTGAGTGTGTGTATGTATATGTGTTTTTCTATCATGAAAAAGTGTTGAATTTTGTCGAATGCTTTTCCTGCCTAAATTGAGGTGATTATGCTTTTCCTGCCTAAATCAATAAGATTATGGGATTTTTTTCTTCTGTTCCTGTAATATGTCATTTGATTTTTGTATGTTGAATCATCCTTGCATTCTGGGAATAGATCCCACTTTTAATATGCTGCTGAACTCAATTTGCTAGTATTTTGTACAGGACTTTTGCATCAGGTACTGTGAGTGGAGGGACCAATTATCTGAGGGTCCTAATCTGCCGTTTTTCTGTGACATTACTACTGGTCTAATCACTTTAAAAACAAACTAGGCTCAAAGAGTTTAGTGATTTGACCACTGTCTCAGAATTATAATCTCATCTGAGAGTTAAGTTCATCACTTCTGACTTCTAACATGGTGATTTTCCAGTTGGGGGAAGAAATTTATACCTTAATTTCCTCTAGTGGTTAGAATAGTTTAACCACTGAATGTCATTACTTTAATGCATGGGCCCAAGACAACAAAAAGGGACTAAAAGGTACGTTTGCTGAAAATTAATACTACAGCATTTGCCTTAGGTGCTCTGAGGTTGACTCATGCAATGGATTGGTTACCATTTAGTGTTTGTTGAAAGGGGTCTCGAGACCTTTTTCATTTTGAAATATCTTCATATGTGTTCAGCAAAGTACAGTTTCCTTTAAAACTTTGGGTTTCCTATAAAACTGAAGGTCTTTAAAAGTTAAATTGTAATTTACACAGATTTCTCTCTGGTAGGCTAGTGTACTATGGAAAAACACTCAAGATTCTTAGGAGACCCTTTGTCTACGTAAGAAGGTCTATTAGGCTTATAACTTAAACCTGAAGTTATAACAAAGGGCATAACAGCCACCGGCTCGATTCTATTCTTACCCTGAAACTGTCTTTGAGAATTTTCAGCTTGCTGCAAAGACTGGATCCAACCCTGCAGAACAGTCTCTTCTCTATTTAATCTCTCTTTTCCCATGCCTTGCTATACAGAGCCAAAATCAGTGTTTTGAACGTTTCCTGGAAACTACCTTAGCCAGAATCACGAGTTCATAGTTTTGCCAGTTGTTTCACCACCACAAGACACAAGTTCCTATCTTTCCAGTTTTTAGTAGCAGTTTCTTTACTTTTCCAGCTTCTGCTAGTACAATTTTGTTCACCATTCTTACAGCCTTTTGGGAGGCAGTGCCATGGATTTTAAGTTTGTTACGCAGCAGTCTCACTGTTGATA
The DNA here is from genome assembly GCA_963574635.1 of Cheracebus regulus. Taxonomy (NCBI): domain Eukaryota; kingdom Metazoa; phylum Chordata; class Mammalia; order Primates; family Pitheciidae; genus Cheracebus; species Cheracebus regulus. The sequence continues at coordinate 66,037 of CAUYQU010020614.1, read as the reverse complement.
CTAATTTCTGTGTCAGGTGTATATTGTGTAACTGTTCATTGCTACATTGCTGGCCTTAAATAACCGTTTGTGCATGTGACTGCAGTCATGTCTGGAGATTAGTTAGGGATGCCTTGGTTCCTTTTGAGCCTCTATCAAAATGCCCGGTTCTTAAACAGTGGCAGCAGCATTCTAACAAGAGTGACAGCAAAAGAAGCTTGGAAGTCATGTCATTTAGTCAAAGCTCGTCACAGAGCCAACCCACAGTCGAAGCATGAGAGTAGCTGCAAGGACATTGTGATCTTTTTAAAATCACATTTCTTTTTAAGTTAGGTCTAAAATAGGTAGTGCCCTTTAAGATTTAGATAAAAATTTATAGGTATACTTGGAGATTCCAAACTTTGTAATGTTTACTTTAAAATCTAATTTTCCTAGATTTACCAATTTTACTTAGAAGTGAAAACTGGAAAGCTGTGAAAACTTATTAAAATGTCCACTAATTGATAGCTCTTATGTTAGTCATACTCTTAGAACATAAGCTGTCTTTGGCCATTTTAAAAAATACTTTGTATAGTTTACAGTCTTTATGGGGAAGATGGAAATTATTTCAAACAATTCTTAACATAGTGGTAATGAGACTGAACAGTCAGCTGTAAGCTATTTTGGTGTACATATTTCTTAGGTGTCTCAGACTTGGAAACCAGTTAGAGCTCCACCTGTTTGTTTCATTCCCACCTTAAAACTTAATGGCAATACCAATACTAATGTTAGTAGAAACAAATAGCAAGCCTCGAGATAACAAAATGCAAGATTAGTCCTTCGTGTCCTCTGCTAATCAATGCAGTAACATAACATAGATGTCCTATAAGAAAAAACATAGGACTGCCTCTTTACCCAGTATCTATGCCCCATTGAAATACTGTGCCAGAGAATCATTTTAACAGTTGTCACCCTTTGGCCTTCTAGAGACAGGAATCCCTCTAACTGTACTAAACCATCACTAAAGTTTTTAATGTTGACAATTTAAGAATTTGCAACACTCAGCTCTCGATCTATTTTTACAAATGTTTTGCTTTGGAATGAACTCTCCAGTTTTGTAGGACTTAATAGCAAAGATGCTTTTGACAATCTAAATCCAAATCAGTGGTGTAATACCCTTTTCTTAGACTAGTCTGGAAATACCACCAATTAATTTCTCTGTTTGTCATAGTATTAGTGAATAGTTAATGTAGGTGTCACCTGTAATCTCTTTGGAATTCGGCTCTACCAGTGGGCTCCTTAACTAGCCCAGGCTTCTAACATGAATTGCCTAGTTTCTTAAAAAATGAGTTCTTAAACTTCTCTAAAAGTATGAAGCTTATCTTCACGAGCATACACTCTGACTGCATTCATTCAGCAGTTTGTGTCATAGTCACTTCTTACCAGTTTATCTCTACATTCTACCTGTTTGAGAAGTACAACTCCTGGAGTTGTCAACATGTCACCTTTAAAATAGGCTATCTGTAGTCCAGTAAAAATCTGGGCTTGTTCCTTTCTGTTTTCATGCTACTATGTGCTTAATTAGATCATTTCTAAAAATAACACATTTTTCATTAATATTCCCCCAATTTGGCCTATAGCATCAAAGAATACAAGGAAGCATGAGTGAGTGACTTACTCTTTAAATTGTGGCAATGGCCATTTCACACTCTGGGAATCTTACCAGGGGGCTCTTCCTATTAACAATTAGCACTGAAAGCAATTGTGCCTATTTACAATATTTTGAAGTGCCTTACAAATAATAGTATTTTGTTAAATAACTTCATAGAGCATTTAAAAATGCTATTGCATAAGAGAATTCTCTCACCTCTCTGGTCCTGATACTCCCATGTGAAGCGGGAGTGTGAGAGGTCACTGTCCAGCTCTGAAACCTGTTATTTCCCAAATGACCTCCACATTAGCTGGCAATGACCATGAGTAGTTGTGCACTCCTAAGACATCAGAAAGGCTTTTCAAACAATCGAATATTAACTTTATTAAACTAGCCATTTACTGTTATTAATAAAGAGTATTCTCAGTTGAGGTGTTTGAAATCTCATCATGAACCAGCAACAGTCCCTAGTTCAGAGGATCAGGAGGTGAGCAAAGGCTTATGAATATAACTGGAATGTCAAGATGTTGCTCCACATTTAGAGCACACGTGTGTGCATATATAGTCATCTTTTGGCTTGAAAGGTAAATCTCTTTTATAAGTAGGCCAGTACTGTATGTTTTCTAAATATCTTCAAACTTTAGTAAAATTGAAATTTTTTTTAATTTAGTACTAGTTTTTCCATGTTGTATAAATGCAGGGCATGTCATGTGGGGTATGATACTGGTATAAGCCAAAAAGATAGTGCCAAGAGAAAGATACTAATAAATAAATATGTTCTTTCTTTTTGTTGGAAAGCAGAATTACCAAAAGTTGACTGAAAGCTGGAAGTGGGAGCAAGAGTTAGTAGTCAGGGGGACCCTAATGGCCCAGCTGTGGTAGCCTCATGTAGGACGGATGTGCCTTTCTCAGTGTGGCTCACAAATGTCTTCCTTCCCCCAGCACCCTTCTCTAGGTCCCTTTCTCATTCCTATTGGGTTCATGCTGTCTCTTCAATTGTTCAGGTGTTACCTTTTTAGACTATAATTATGTTTTAGTTATATCTCTGAGACTACAGCCAAGTCCACATTATCTTGGTTGGACTGCTCATTGTTTTAAAATCCCAGCCACACTTCCACAGCCTCTTAAGACTGTTTCTTCAGATAATTAGTTGAATTATATTTTAAACACTTATCTAATGTTACTAAGGCTGTAGGGGGTGCCTGATTCTGTTTGTGTGTTCTCTTTAGCATTTGTCTACTAAAATAAACCATCCTGGAATTGGAAATAGCCCAAATTGTTAAATGTGGAAAATTTCAACTTTTGACATACTGAAATGCCTGTTCAGTGCCTCACTACAATATTATTTCTAATTATTTTAATTCAGAGCACATCACTAGAAGTTTATGATTAGAATGAGGTTCAGAAAAATCTTCGTTAAATAATGCCTGACATCAAAATGATCGTTGTACTCACATAACAGTGAAATTCAAATGTCTTGTTCTGATTAGGTGGGCCAAAGCAAAATGCCTACAATTGCAAAATGGAAGCTGACTAGAATATCAATTCATTGAAGTTATTTTGTGTGACATTTTCTCACAAGCTTTTACAAAAATATTTGTTTCTTTTTTGACATGGAATCTCACTGTGTTGCCCAGGCTGGAGTGTACTGGCAAAATCATAGCTCACTGCAGCTTTAACCTCCAGGGCCCAAGCGATTCTCCCCTCCTTAGGCCCCCGAGTAGCTGTAACTACAGGCGCTTGCCACTATGCCCAACTAATTTACTTTCTGTAGAGACAGGGTCTTGCTATGTTACCCAGGCTTGACTTAAACTCGTGGGCTAAAGCACTTCTTCCACTTCTGCCTCCCAAAGTGCTGAGATTACAGTCATGAGGCACTGTGTCTGACCTTTTTGCAACCTCTTTCAAAGCTTTTCAAGAGATCATATATTCAAGGTTACTATAATAATAGGTTGGATGTTACTGGTGGTTGCTGTGACTCCTTCCTGGAGCAAGTACATTAATATAAGAAGAGACAGTTGAACATACCTTGAAAGAATATGGTTTGTCACACAAATAGTGTATTGACTATTTTCTGCAGTGGGCCTCTTGTAATATGAAATGCACTACTGCAGAAAGGGGTCCACATTTTCGGAGTTAATAAGAAACTAAGATTTTATTAGCAAGGCTGACCTTTGTCATTTTATCTGGATCTAGTCCTTGTACTTGAAAGAAATAGGACCTCTGCTCTAAGGAAAAATCTGAACCTAATCAAACAACATGAATCATTTACACTTAACCAATAGACCACAATGCTGAAGCCTAATGCTTAGAAAAGACACCTGTGAGTGCACTCTGAGGGCAAGGCGAAGCTGCCTATGTCCACGGCTTGCAGTCTGCTTTCTGCTTGTTAGAACTTCAATACTGCACCTGGCCCGAGCATTATCAGTAGGCCCACATCATCAGTGTCTATAGTTGAACCTCAGAAATGCTTGAGTCGAACATAGCCCTCATTTATTTGGTAAATATTTTAAATTTAGACATCTCCAGAACCAGTTTCCTCCAGAAAATTCCAGTGTTTTATGCAGATCCTGCTGCCTAGAATTATAGGTATGATACAATGTAACATTCTGATAAGGGGCAGAACACTTTTGGTTTATAGACCTGGGTTGAAACCCTGATTGTAAAGGAAATTACTGATTAATCTATGCAGCTTATTTTTAGCTTCAATTTCCCTATCTGTAAGAAATAATTCTCACAACTTACTGTGATGATCATAATGAGAGGAAATATTTTCACATATTGAAAAAGGCTGTAGAAGTATTTACATATTCCTAGAAATATTTCAAAAAGCTTCCACATGCTTTCAAAACACTGATTTTAGAAGCTGCAGGGTGTCTCCCTAGGCTTAAATGTCAATACTGCTGTTACTATATTTACAAAAAAAGCTATGTAAGCTCTCCACCCTACTCACCCCATCACCAAATCCCACAAAAAATTGCTCGGACGTGTGGCAGAAGACACCTGTGTATTTAAGACACTAAAATGAATTTCTGTTCTCTTCCCTCTGTTTTTCTTTGGGATATTTTATTTTTTATAAATGAAAAGTGGGCCAGATATGGTGGATCACGCCTGTAAACCCAGCACTTTGGGAGGCTAAGGGAGGAGGATTGCTTGAGCTTAGGAGTTTAAGACTAGCCTGGGTAAAATAGAACCCATGTCTACAAAAAATAAAAAAATTAGCTGGGCATGGTGGCATGACCCTGTGATCCCAAGCTACTTGGTAGAGAATTGAATTAGGTATACTAGTTACACCACATACATCAGGGAAACTGATTAATAATTAAATCAGAGAGTTACTTTTAGTTGTAAGTTTATAAAGAATATATGGAATCAGTTCATTAAAATATCACAGCCAAATTATGTAAATATTTCTTCTTGGAGCTCATGTTTTCATTCACAAGCAGGAGCTAAAAATGTACTCTCCTAATTAAAAGATAATTTTAAATATTGTAATTGCAAATAGAGATTGCATAACTATAATTAAATGCTAAGATTAAAGTGATGTAATATTTTTCTTTACACATTAAAAAACAGAAAAAGTTCCACATAATAGCACTATCTGATATTTCAGATCTCATAACATTTGTAGGATATTTCTAGTAAGTGTTCATATATGCAGTCATGAATACAGAAAATGAATTTGAATTGTGAAGATGCAAAATAAAGTCTCCTTAGTACTTGTATAATTTCACTTCCCTTACTGCATATTGTATTAAGAAATATATTAAATTTTGTATTATTAAACTGTATGAGAAAAAACAACAGATTGATGGAAAAAAATTCTAGGGTTGCCACTGTCAGTGCATGTCCTGGAGCTCACTGCTATCTTTGTCCTTATAAAGAAATGGAAAGTAAGTCAGGGAGAAGAATCAAAAGAACTCTATCAAGGCAAAACAATTCATTTTGCAATTTAAAAATAGCATTTTGGGAAATTACTATCCAGTACTTCAAATCCAGTCCTCGTTTGTGCTCACAAAGTGGAAAACAGTACAGAAATAGACCCACATATATAGGGTCACCTGATTCATTACCAAGGCACCAGTGCAATTTGATAGGAAAAGGGTGTTCTTGATAAAAGCTGCTAGGTGAAAAATAAATGAACCTTTGCCTTGACTGCAAGCTATCCACCAAGTTTATTTAAGACACATAAAAATTTATTCAGAATGGATCACACACCTAAGTGGTAACGATACAACAATAAAACTTTCGAAAGAAAACAAATACCTTCATTTCCCAGGGAAGAAAAAAATTCTTAAAAAGGAAAATGTTAAAAATATAAAAGAAGATCTTGATACGTTGAATTAGATGAAAACTAAGAACTTCTGTTCATCAAAAGACCCCCTTAAGAGAGTGAAAAGGCAAGTCCTACCCTCAAGATGTATGTGATACATGGATTCACCAAAACATTAGTATCCAGAACATATAGAGGATAACTCCCATGAATCAATAAGAAAAAGACAAGCCAGTTTTAAAAATGGGCAAAACTGGATGTTGAATGGATTCTTCATAAAACAGCATAACCAAATGACCAGTTTTAATCACTATTTTTTATAAGTTCTCAACGTCATTAGTCATCAGGAAAATGCAAATAAAAACCACAATGTAGTACCACTGCACACCCACTAGAATGCTTAAAATTCTAAAGACTTAACAATAAAAAGCATTGGCAAACATGGGCAGCAGTTGAAACTCTCATACATTACAGGTGGGAAGTAATTTGAAAAATGTGACAGTATATGTCAAAACTAAATGTAATCCTGCACGCTGACATGTCAATCTCACTTAAGTATTTACCCAAGAGTAATGAGTACATATGTTCACCAAAAGCCATGTAAAATAATGTTTGTAGATAAAACCTGGAAACAACCAAAATGCTTTTCAATAAAAGAATGTATAAATCTATTGTGGTATACTCACACAACAGAGTATTGTGTAGCAGTTAAAAGAATGAATTATTGCTGGGTGTGGTGGTACATGCCTGTAGTCCCAGCTACTCAGGAGACTGAGGGGGGAAGATCCCTTAGGACCAGAGTATGAGGCCAGTCTGGGCAACATACCTCAACCCTATCTTTAAGTGAATGAACGAACTCTTGGTACACACAACATGAAGTAATTTCACAGACGTAATAATGAGTTAAAGATAACAGACACGAAAGATTACATATCGAATTTGTATGAAGTTCAAGTATAGACAAACTATGATGATAGAAGTTTATTTTTTTAGGAAGGGCCATGAGAGGGATTTCTTAGATGCCAGATATAATCTACATTTTCATCAGACTGGGGTTAAATGTCTGTATTCACAGACTTCCTATGTGTGTTCCACCTCATTCCTTTTTTAAAAATAACTGTAATGGTTGATCTCTATATTCTCACATACATACATGGGTCTCAATACAGACATATATACATATATATATGCTTTACATTTTCTCACATATACATGCATATATGGGTCTCAATACATGCATATATATGTTTATATGTGCTTTATTTTCTCTTAAGTGTGTATGGCTTCAATATTTCTATCCATTCCATGCTTTCCCCTGAATGAAGTCTTAGCAAGATACTAAGTCCCTTTTGTTTCTCTTGACACTGTTCAGATTAGCATTTGTTCAGAGTTTTAGCTCCAAATTAATCACCTATTTATTTCCTAGAATTTCAAAAATTGAGTTGTCAATGACAGAGCAGGAGCACTGTCATCTTGGACAAACACCACCACTTTAAGTTCCAGCTCCCTTTCTAGCCTCATGCCTTTCAAGGAAATCACTTCTCTTCTAACTCTAAACAGCCAGAAAGAACAGACAGTAAAACACAGATAAGACAGCTTGGGCATAGAGGGAGATGGGGGAAAGGCTTTTGGGTAACTGCCAAAGTTCACCCTCATACCATGGGCTCCAGTAAAATAGTGGGCCTTAATAAGCACATTCTTTTCCCTTCAGGTGCACTGAAAAGAGACGCTAAAAGGCAGACTCAGGTCAGGGGATATGCCTGCAGCTGTAGAAAGAAGTATGGGAACAGAAACTCTCTCTCTGTCTCTCTGTCTCTCTCTCTGTCTCTCTCTGTCTCTCTGTCTCTCTCTGTCTCTCTGTCTCTCTCTCTTTCTCTCTCTCTCTCTCTCTCTCTCTCTCTCTCTCAGGTAAGCACAACAAAGAGACAAAGCAATCCAATCCTCTGATAAACTCTCCCATCCTGAATCCTTAAAAACTCTTTGTAAGAGGGTGTGCCTCTGACCTAACTCGGCCAGATGCCCCTCTCAGGTTTGTTTTCTCTAAAATAAATCTGTCCTGACTGGCAAGCCACCTTTTGTGTTTCTTTCCTTTTTTCTTTAATTCTTACATTTGGGACCTAGATTAACCATTTTTTTCAACCTAGAAATAAAATCTCTCTCTCTTTTATTTGTAAAGACACTGAAGTGTAGAGAAGTTAATGAACTAGCCCAGGTTCAGGAACATGAACTTTATTCATTATTCAGCAATTTAACTATTATAGACAAATGGAAATAATCTTGTCTCAAAGTCTTACTCCTCATTTGCCATTTTCTACAACAGGCAGTATTATTCTCCCTTTAACCCAGATGTAAAATTATTTTATTCATAATAGATTTACTATTAAGTGTCTATTATGAAAGCAAAGGGATATAGAGTTGAGAAACTGTGGTCCCAATCCTCTACCCCAGTTGATTCTGACTCTTCTCATTCCAAAGTGGCCATTACCTTCCCTTTAGTCTCCGAAAATTAAATATATTAAGCATCAAATTAGACCACTACTTTAAGGTGTTTGCTGAATCTGAAGCTGCCTTAGACTTTTTTTGTCACTTATTGTCTGACTTTGCATGTGTGTGTGTGTTTTTTTTTTTTCAATTTAGCATCCTGTCTTTATGCCTGTCACATTAGGCTATGAGTCCAGGAAGGCAAGAACAGCAGCTGGCAAAGGCACCCAGACAAGTATATTTTCTTTTGGAGACATTCTTTGTGTCTAGCCTAAATCTATCCTGATGCAGTTTCAGACAACAGAACCCTTTGCTTTGTCTACTCACAGGATAAATATGATAGAAAAGGGGAATTCAAAGAAGGGAAATGAGGAAAATATGACACTTTAAAAGTATGTACATTGCTGCAATCATTAACAAAACCCCTAAAAAAGGCTCAGTGCTCAGAACAAACAATCCATCCTTTTAAAAAATTAAATGATGTTTCTTGTAGCCTAGGAGGTATTTGCATGGAAAAGAGAAAGGCAGTTTTATCTTTGTTGATGATGAAAGGATGATAACAGGTTAATTTATTTTTAGTTTTTAAAGCTAGCCCCTGCCCATCTGCCTGGTAGAACCCCTGAAGCATTATTCAGTGCACACCACTCTCAGGGTATTCTTCTTGTGACAACAGGTCCACAGGTGTCTCTGCCTAGGGGCTGAAACCATCATTTTAGACTGGAAGACCATTAAAGGGAGAAACCTGAGTCCACTGAATCCTTTTCATAAAGCATCAGAGGAATTAGATCAACTTAGTCAAATCAGTACACCATATAAAATTAGTCAGAGGAGACAACTGCATTGCTTCTAAAAAAAATAAACTCAGCTCCTCATTTTATCAATACCCCAAAATAATATCATGAACTGAAGCTATGAATTGCAGATAACGTTAACAAGAACAGTCCTAGGATTAAATACTGTAAAATTAAAAACAGATGGACTTTTTAATATACAAATTAAAAATTCTCTTCATTACATGTAATAATAAAAATGAAATGCCCACAATGCACAAAGAAATATATCTACAAATGTGAGAAAGGCTTGCTATTTTATACAATTAAAAATAAATACAAATGAACAAGAAAATCACAACGATCAACAGATAAATAGGTCAAATTATCTCAAAAGAGGCCATGAAATTCTGAGTTGGAAACTGTTATCTTTAACTTTAGAAGAGAATGTATCAAAAGAGAAAGTAGAAACCAAAAATTGTGTTGCCCAATGGCAAAAATAACAGACTACTCTAAAAGTCACCTTAATAGTTTAATCTCACCTACTTTTCCGTGGGTTTTAATCTGTCATCTGGGAAAAATTCAAGTTTTTGTTGTTTTTTTTTAAACAGGTCTTGCTTGCTTGCCCAGGCTGGAGTGCAGTGGTATGATCTCGGCTCACTGCAACCTTTCCCTCCCGGGTTCAAGTAATTCTCATGCCTCAACCTACTGAGTAGATGGGATTACAGGAGCCCACCACCACACTTGGCTTATTTTTGTATTTTTAGTAGAGACAAGATTTTGTCATGTTGGCTGGTCTGGTCACAAATTCCTGACTTCAAGTGATCCACCAGGCTCGGCCTCCCAAAGTGCTGGGATTGATGCAGGATTTTTTGCTCTTTAGTTCAGCTAAAATCTGAGTTCTTGTCCTACGAGCAGGAAAAATTAGGCATGCAGACACATTGAACTTGGGTCCACCTGCCTGGTGCAGCAAAGCCAAACACTGACATCAAGATTTACAGCAAGAAAAAGTGAGGCATTTATTAAAGTGCACCACATGAAGAGAATCAGGCAGCAAATGCTTAAGCTTCAAACTCCCAAATGGCCTAAATATAAGAGGCTTTTTTTTTTTTTTGAGAGAGTGCTGAGGCTGGAGTGTGCAGTGGCACCATCTTGGCTCACCTTGGCTCATCTTGGCCCCACCTCTTGAGTTCAAGCAATTCTTGTGTCTCAGCCACCCAAGTAGCTGGGATTACAAGTGTGCACCACCATGCCTGGCTAATTTTTGTATTTTTAGTAGAGGTGGTGTTTCACCATGTGAGCCAGGCTGGTCTCAAACTCCTGGCTCAAGTGATCCACCTGTCTCGGTCTCCCAAAATGCTAAGATTACAGGCATAAGCCACTGTGCCTGGCCACATGTAAGAGTTTTTAAAGGAGGAGGCAGATGTTACTGGCAAAGTCATAAATCAATACATGGAGGCTATACATTCTTTTGGTGTAAAACGGTGGGTTCTCAAGGAGTGGCCCCACAGGTCATAGGTGGATTGAAAGATTTTCTGATTTGCAGATTGTTAAGCTTTGGTCTAAAATCCTGGGGTCAGTAGAATGGAATGTTGAGCTCTGGCCTGTGGGCATGACTTCCTGTAGGACGCTCACGAAGAAATTTAGAACAAAGAACAGTAGTCCGAATTCAGTCCTCCGTTCCCTGCATCTGAGGTCCACCTGCCAACAGACAGGATTTTCCATCTGATTTCTGAAAAACAACTCAGGGACAGATGTTAAGATGTTATCTTTAATTTCCATAGGGAACCAACCTCCTTGGCTGTTGTAAGCTATTGTTACCTTCTTGCTTATCAGGTTGCTTGTTTTCTTCTCAAGGCCAGCTAGGTTCCTGGAATTTCCCTTGAAACAAACTTAAGATTTTCTTTCCTTTTGATGTTTAGAGGGCTTTCACTAAGAGGAGTTTCCACTCCATCTCTTTTTTCTTCTTCTTCTTTATTTTTTATTATTTTTTTTAAAGATAGGGTTTCACCATGATGGCCAGGCTGGTCTTGAACTCCTGACCTCAGATGATCTACCCACCTTGGCCTCCCAAAGTGCTAGGATTACAGGCATGAGCCACCGCACCCGGCCCACTCCATCTCAATTTAAGCTTACCCTTCATCAACCATTTTTTTTGTGCCCCCCTAATATGTGCATCTCAGCTCTATTTTTGAGCTACCTGAGAGACAAACACTAGAGTTACATCATATGCTACTGCTGCTGGGAAATCTCAGAGTGCTGAGCCTTAATTTGGACAGAATAAATATAATCAGGAATCATAGTAAATTCAATAATATTTTGACAATCTCATCAAACTTGGACTAATCTGCTGTGTACATTGTTAGGTCATAGGTGACAAAGAGTTTTTGGGAACTGCCTTTTAGTGAGCACCCAGTTCATCAAAACTTAAAGTACCTGTGTTTACAGGACTTTTACCCGACTTAAGCGGTTTATGCTCTGGTCAGCCAGAGCATCTCAGCGAGACTGTCTCTGGCTACCTCATTTGCTCTCTAGCTTTAGAAATTCCATCTTAGGGCCTCCTCTCGGGCTAAGCTTTCTCAAAGATTTTACCTTCTAAACTTGTAGCAGGAGTGGCCGCGGGGAAACAGAGCTCTCAAACACCAAATGGGGAAGGAAGGAGTTTATTATTATTATTATTATTACTATTATTATTATTATTATTATTACAGCCGGGAGCCAGGTGATGGTTCCAAATTACCCAGCTCGTCCAACAAAGGAAGATTCCGCCTTTATATAGGCTTGCACTCTAGATATTACACGTGAAAGAATCTTAGGTTTACAGCCTTAGAAATCACGAGTGAAAGGGCTTTGGATTTACAGCTTTAGGATTCACATGTGAAAAGGTTTCTGGATTTACAGCTTTAGAAATCACATATGAAAGAGTTTCAGGTTTACAGTTTTAGGAATCACATGTGAAAAGGTTTTTGGGTTTGATCTTGTTTTAAGTAAAAATAGTGTCTTCGGAGAGTTTCCATGTTATTTACAGGAAGGTAAACTCAGGAGGTACCAATTGGCCAGTCTTTTCTTCTATTGAAATGCATTGTGGAAGTCGAGAGGGAAGTTGACCCAAGATGCTTCGGTCTCCTTCCTCAAACTCACTGCCACCTCCCAGGAAAGGTCTGGAAAACAAAGGTGGTCTACTGTCTATCACTACTGACTCCAGCTTGCAATGGCCATTGGTAGCGACCCAGAAAAGTGTCCTAGAAAGTCCAAGTTAGTCCTCAGATCAGATGTCACTGAAGCTGGTGCTTGTTCCTCCTGCATGGCTGAAGAGGGCTGCATGTGGAAATGCTAACAATAAAAACAGTGAAGGAATGTTTGTTTATGTATGTCCGACATTGCATATGAACCATGATAAAATTAACATACACATAAGACAAAAATTTTTAAGTTGCCTTAAATTAATAAATTATTCCATAAATAAATGTGACCTTGTAAGTATCTCATGGTGGGACTCAATCTAATGGAAGCTACTCATTAAACACTGTATTATCCAATGTGACTGGATTGCCCACAGCCTGGCGAGCATGATGACTTAGAGTAGAAGGGGTTTGAGTGTCCCCTGGCGACACAGGGGACTATGCAGAATGACCAGTGAGTACATGCATGTGGATTTGTGCTATTGCCGGGGAGTATGGCTTCTTAGATGATCACTGTTCATTTGAAATTCTGGCCCTTCTGTGGCTATTGCATTCTAACAGATAACTCTGCTGTTGAAAAGTAGGAGTTGTTTATTATCTTAGCAGTTACGTGAAAATGCTTTCAGCCAAGCCAAGGAACTAATTGCTAATTTTGCAGAGATGCAAATGTTCTTTCTGTAGACAAGGAAAGCCAAATTAATAAAAATCTCTCAAGTACCATCCTAAAACAGGTCAGAAAAAAAAAAAAACCTGAAGTGCAAAACTGTTGAAATTGGATTTGATTTCGATGGCTATGTTCAGTGAATAAATGAATGTAGAGTGAGGAAACTAACAAGTTATTGGGTGAGAGTTAAGAGCATGATGTCTAGAGCAGACTAGCTAGTTCAGATTCTGACTCTGCCACTTACCAGCTCTGACCTTGGACCAGCGGCCTGCTCCATGATTCAGTTCTTTGTCTACACAATGAAAATGTTGATAGTGTTAATATTAACAACTTGGAGGATAGCTGGGAGGATTAAAGTTGTTAGCATACGTAAAGTGTTCAGAATGGTGTTGGCAAAAATGGTAAGCTATTGCCACAGCATAGCCCTGTATGTTTCTCTGTTATGGTAAGCACAGGGCACACGTATAGTGTGTCTTTATCTTTTTTATAATTAGCCCATTGCCTCCAAATTCATGTAACAATGCTAACAGTAGAAGGGTTCCATTACAAATAATTTCAGTAAAATTACTCTGCATTCATGTATCAGGCCAGTGACAATCCTCAGAGTCATTTATTCATACTTTTTTCCTGGTGAGTATTGATTATTTTAAGGGCATGATCTATTAGAAATTGTGACTCAGGACCAGGCACTGTGGTTCATGCCTGTAATCCCAGCACTTTGGGAGGAGAAGGCAGGCAAATCACTTGAGGTCAGGAGTTCAAGATCAGCCTGGCCAACATGCTGAAAACTTGTCTCTACTAAAAATACAAAAATTAGCTTGGCATGGTGGTGGCCACCTGTAATCCCAGCTACTCAGGAGACTGAGGCAGGAGAATTGCTTGAACCGGGGAGGTGGAGGTTGCAGTGAGCCGAGATCGCACTACCGCATTCCAGCCTGGGTGACAGAAAGACATGAAAGAAAGAAAGAAAGAAAGAAAGAAAGAAAGAAAGAAAGAAAGAAAGAAAGAAGAAAGAAAAAGAAAGGAAGGAAAGAAAGAAAAAAGAGATGAAAGAAAGAAAGAAATTGTGACTCAGAACCAATAGAAAATAGCCTTAGATACTCTTAGTTTTGTACATCAAACAATATTCACAATGGTTTGTACTAAAAATGATCTATATAATAAGTAAATATTTATTAAATTTATTCACTTTATTAACATGATATAATTTCTGACACTAAAGATATTCTAAAACATAAGTCATAAGTAGCTGATTCTCCAGAAAATGTTCATGGACATACTCTAACTGGTTCTATTACTATTTTCTTTAATTTAGAGATGATATTTAAAATTATTTTACCAGGAATAAAAACAAAACCTCTTGTTTACAGGGATAAGTCACAATTGAAAGATATTTTCATATAATGAGACAACATTTAGTCCTACTCAGACATTTTTATTTTCATTCTAATTTATCATCCAAGTCTGGAGGATCAATTTGCAACAAGGTCTTAACTACACATTCCAAAGTATGTTGACAGAAATGTATAACAAAGGCCTCAATGCCCATTCCGACTGTCAGAAAAAATAGTTGAGATTTTCAGCATCTGAAACAATATTTTGTGAATGAGAGAGGGCTCAAATGAAGGAAATCTCTATAGATATCAATATCTAAGTCATCTGAACTCCTCTAATAGCACAATAAGGAAATAAATAAGAGAAAGGACATTTAGATTCCAAGTAATACACTTAGGAAACATGTATTATTACTGCCCATCTGCTCCTCTCAAATATGCCTGGACATGTTTCCTAGTGGCAGAAGGTGAGACTAGGCAAAATGTCACAATTGTCAGAGTATAGTCCCGCTGAAAACAACAATAACTATCTTCCTAAAGTAAGTGTGGTGTTTCAATTATCAGTAATCAAGTTTATGATACTCTATTTTCTGTCTTCAATTTGACATCTAGGAATACTGGTCATAAAAGTGACAATTGCTTTAATAATTAGGGCACCGAAAAGCATATGAAATTAACTTTGTCTCCTTGAAATTGGCTGATATTCACATGTGAAGTACAGCAAGCCTCTTTTTGTCTTACATCTTCTCAAATCTCTCTTTGAACTGAGGAATAGTGGATGAAAAATCTAATATGAACATACATTTTTTTCAATTATTCAGATTTTATACATACAATAAATATTTGATGTATTCTTTTGGCAATTGATGACTTAAAATCTATTCTCTGAATTAATAGACAACTTTTAAAATGTTTTAATTTTTTCAGAGAGTGAGTAGACAACTTACCAAGGAAATAAAAATTTAATAGATGATTTATTTGAGTGGCATGTGATCTTTTTAGCTGTGGTTTCAGATATAAAGCATGAATTCAAACTTTCACCTTAACCCCTGTATTCTAAAATCCAAACCTAGTATAAATCATCAATAGAGTTGTATAAAATCTAACTGATGTCTAAATTTCTCCAGAAATGGAAAAAGTTACTACCAACAAGGGCAATTCATTTTATCTTTGCATAATCTCTGATTCTTGAAATGTTCTTTCTTTAACCAGTTTTCTTGAAGGCACACAGAAAAATTCTGAACCATCTTCTATAGAGAAAACCTTCAAATAGGGGCAATAACTATCCTAAGCTTCATGGTTCCACCATTAATTTGGATAAATAATGTAATTTCTGACATTTAATTCCTAGATTGAAAAAAGTTGAGAAAATACATACTAGGTATTCTGAAAAACCTTAAACTATAACTCAGAAATTAGTTACATGTTTTGGAAGCAGGTAATTTTTAAAACTAATTATTTGAACACTCTTTATTAGATGTAAGAAAACCCTGGATAAATAGGAGGTCATAGGACAGCTGAGTCCTGAATGAGTCCTATAAATTACATCAGAAGATGATGAGACAATGACAGACTTCGCACAGTTGGTGATAGGTAGAATCAAATTTGGAGGGACTTTCAGAAATTTGAAGTGAAGAGTTTTGTCTTGTTTTGCCTTGTTTGCTAATGAATTATAAAATCTTTAATCTAGAAGAGGGACTTATGGTGACACCATTATAAGTCCTCTTGATGAGTGACCCTATTAAAAAATAATTGAGACAGGATAATTAAATTTGCATCACACAGACTTCAGATTTGAGGTGATTCGCCCACCTTGGCTTCCCAAAGTGCTGGGATTATAGGTGTGAGCCACTGTGACTGTCAGAAATTTTACTCTTAATATAATTATTGACATGACTAGATTAGGTCTACCATTTCATTATCTGTGGTGCTTTTTTTTTTTTTCAGAGGCAAGTTCTCACCTTGTTGCCCAGGCTGGAGTACAGTGCTACTCAAATAATGTCAGAAACCATGGGAGCTCGAAGGAAGACACACACGTTTTTCAAGTGCTAAGAGGAAATGATTGTCAATTATAATTTTATATACAGTAAAAATATTCTTTAGATATTAAGGGTAAATCAAGACAAACACAGATGATGGAAAAATATTCTTTAGATATTCTTTAATATCTAAAGAAAAATATTCTTTAGATATTAAGGGTAAATCAAGACAAACACAGATAATGGAAAACAATAAGAATTTGCCTCCAGAAGATCTATCCTAAAAAGCAGTAAAAGGAATTCATAAAACAAAAAGGTTGGCCAGGTGTGGTGGCTCACGCCTGTAATCCCAGCACTTTGGGAGGCCGAGGTGGGCAGATCATGAGGTCAGGAGATTGAGACCATCCTGGCCAACATGGTGAAACCCCATCTCTACTAAAAATACAAAAAAATAATTAGCTGGGCATGGTGGCATGCACCTGTAGTCCCAGCTACTCGGGAGACTGAGGCAGGAGAATTGCTTGAACCCGGGAGGCGGAGGTTGCGGTGAGCCAAGATGGTGCCATTGCACTCCAGCCTGGGTAACAAGAACAAAACTGTCTCAAAAAAAAAAAAAAGAAGTATTAATACTTTTTAAAAAGCTAAACAAAGAGATACACTCGAAAACATTATCGATAAAGCCAAATGGAATTCTTTAAAAAGGTGCAAGTTACAAACAAGGTAAAAAAAAAAAAGCATAGAAGCACAAAACAGAAAAAAACAAACAAAATTAAAACGGTGAACTTAAAGCCTTCACATAGCTATAATTATATTAAGTGTAAATGGTTAAAAAATTAAGGACAGAGATTAGCATAGTAGAAAAAACTCCAATTCATCTATACGCTGTTTTTTAAAAAAAAAAAAAAAAAAAACACTTCAAATGTAATTATGTATGTAGATTGAAAGTAAAAGGGTAGAAAATATGTACCATGCAAACACTAATCAAAATAAAGTAGGAATGGCTATATTAATATCAAATCAAGTCAGCTTTAGAGAAGAGAAAATTACCATGGAGAAAGAGGAATGTACATAATGATAAAAGGGTCAGCCCCCAAGAAGACATTGCTATAGTGTCACTAAATAACAGTCATAAAACTTGTGAAGCAAAACTGACAGAATTGAAAGGAGAAATTGACATATCCAAATTAGAGTTGGAGACTACCACCCCTCCTCCCCATCGGATAGAATAACTGAATAGAAAATCAACAATGATGTAGAAGAATTTAACAACTCCACCAATCAACAGGGTCTAATTGACTTTTATAGAAAATTCACCTATCTGAAGACTGAGAAGTACACCAGAGCACACAGATTGATGAGGAAAGTCAAAACTTACAGTATGACAGGAATATTGATGAATTTTCTGGATTTTTTTTTCATTTACCTGAGGGTGATCTGATTCACATAACTATAGCAAGAACAGACAACAAAAACTCAGGGATAGTCCTCTTTCCGGCTTGAAGAGTAGAAAAAAACGTCACTGTGAGTTGAGTGGGGAGAGTATGAAGAAAATCCTCATAATTTCTCTCTTTTCTCCTGCTGTTTCACACCGAATGTGACCACCGTTGCATAACAATGTGCAGCAGCATGGAGAATAAATGAAACCCACTTTCCCCCACAAAGCAACTGGGGAAAGGGACTGAAGTGCTTGGAGGGAAACTCCAGAGAGAAGAGAGATGAAGAAGGGCATCTTTAATTCTGTGTGTGAACCATGCAATTCCTGAACTCACAACCAAACTGTTCATATGCAAATCAGACCCAAAGAAGCACAGCAAAAGCTGTGAGAACTGTAATATAAACACCACCCAGCTCCTAGACTAACAGTTGAGGGATGCATATGTAGGACAGAAACAAACAGAAGACTCTACTTGTGTGATAAAATACCATAGAATAACACTCTTGTTCCAATGTCAATTTTCTAGTCTTGATGTTATGCTATTCAAAGACATTGGAAACACTGCCCACAGAAAGCAAGTCAAAACTTGCAGCCTTAATTGAGTTTATTGCCTAATAAAAAATATTTATGTCAATAAATATTCTCCTGAAACTCAGAGTCTCATATATAATATGCAAAATGTCCACATTTTTATATAATCCAAAATTACTTGACATACAAATAACTGTAAAAATGTGACCAATTATCAAGGAAAAAGACAACAGATGTCAATCCTGAAATAAGTCAGATGTTGAAATTATCAAAGATATTAATGCAGTTTTTGAAAGCATGTTCCATGAGATAAAGGTTGCACACTTTTGAAATGAATAGAACAATAAAGATTCTCAGCAGAAAAATAGAAATATTTAAAAAATAGAAATTTTACAACTAAAAATTGTAATAAATCAGAACTTACTTGGATGGTTTCAATAGAATAATAGAGATAACTAATAAAAAAAATCTGTGAACTTGAAGACAGAGACATAGAAATCTAATCTGAAGAACATGGAAAAATATTGAAAAAAATGAACAGGGACTCAGGGCCTTGTAGAACAACATCACAACATCAGAAGGTCTAATATTTATATTATTGACATCCCAGAAGACTAGAAAGAAGAAAATGATGCAGAAAAATATTTGAAAAAATAATGGCTGAAAACTTCCCAAATTTGGTAAAAGACATACAGATTTAAGAATTTTGGCAAACTCCAAACAAGATAACCTCAAAGACAAGCATACCCAGACACATAATCAAACAGTAAAAACTAAAGAAAGAAAAAGTCTTGTCACAGTCAGAGAAAAATGAACTGATGATACAACAATTTAATTAACAGTGAATTTCTTATAAGAAACCATGAAGGCCAGAAGGAAGTAGCACACATTTTTTAAAATGCAGTAAGTAAAGTACTATCAACTCTGGATTCTATATCCAGAGAAAATATTCTTGAAGAATAAGGCAAAGTACAGATATTCTCAGGAGAAGGAAAACTTTAAAAAAGTATTGCCATTAGACCCCCTCTAAAAAATGCTAGAGAAAATTATTTAAGCTTAGAGAAAAATATACCAGAGAAAAACATGGAACTTCAGAAATAAAGGAAAAGTAAGAGAAATGGTAAATATCTGGGTAAATGGGTTAGCCTATTTTTTTTTAAGTTCTTTAAAGATGTATGGCTGTTGAAATTTGAGAGTTATAGCACTGCCACTTGAGTGTTTCAAGTAGAGAGATGTAATACTTACAATAACTATAACACAAAGAAGGAGAAATAAAGGGATTTCAACTGTGGTGAGGCTTCAGCCTTGTACTTAAAATGGTAACATACTAACTACAAGTATAGGCAATATGTTTCATAATTAGATTAGGTACTGTGTGTTCTAATCTCTAAAACAACCTCTGAAAAAAATATTTTGAAGTCAAATTAATCAAAAAGTCACAAATTAAATTATTAATGATTTAGATAATAAGTAAAAGGGAAGGCCGAAATTATTCTACTTGCTCAAAAGAAGGCAGGGAAGAAGAAAAAGATAAACAAAAATCAGAGAGATTAAACAAACAATAAAAAGGGCAGCAAAACAGCACACACCTGTAGATTGAGTTACTCAGGAGACTGACGCAGCAGGATCGCTGCTGCTCAGGAGTTCAAGGCTGCGGTGAGCTATGATGGCACCACTGCACTCCAGCTTGGGCAACAGAGCGAGACCCTGTCTCTGAAAAACACACAACAAACAAACAAAAAACAATTTTTCCTCTCCAAGCCAGTCAAAAATATTCTCTTTCAGTATATTAAATAAAACTTAAAACATTTCTTTCCGAATTCAGTCTATATAATCTTGCTTGATACTGACTAGCAAGCCATTTGCTGGGGGCCCAATTACCCATGCGTTTCTCCTAGGCCCATGGCTGAGCCTCTCATCAAAATGTTCTCAAGCAAGTATGCATCAAGCATCCCTGAGGAACTTGTGGAAGCACAGACTGTTGGTCCCATCCCAGGTTTCTGACTCAGTAGGCAAGCAGCTCTCCCTTCCTTCCCTCCCTCACTCCCTCCCTTCCTTCCTCCCTTCCTCTTCCTTCCTTCCTTCCCTCCTTCCTTCCTTCCTTCTTTCCTTCCTTTTTTTGACAGAGTCTCACTCTGTTGCCCAGGCTAGAGGGCAGTGGCCCGATCTTGGCTCACTGCAACCTCCACCTCCTGGGTTCAAGCTGTTCTCCCTGCCTCAGCCTCCTGAGTAGCTGGGGTTACAGGCATGCCACTACGCCCAGCTAATTTTTGTACTTTGAGTAGAATCGGGTTTTACCATGTTGGCCATGCTGGTCTCGAACTCCTGACCTCAGATGATCCACCCGCCTTGGCCTCCCAAAGTTCTGGGATTACAGGCATGAACCACAGCACTCTGCTGCGGACAGCCTTCCTTTCTAAGGTTCCCAGGGAGCCTGGGAGAACCATTTTAAGAACCACTGCTCTAGCGTTTATATCCTGTGGGAAAAAGGAAAACAGATCCTTTGCCTTTCTAAATGGGCGTAGAGTCGAACTGAATGAAAAATAAAAATGACTGCTCCATAAATTTGGGGAAAGGGGGACAGGCCAGAGTTGAGACCAAGACAAGTCACTATGCTGAAAGTAACTTCTAAGAAGAGCCCAAGAACGCAGCTCTGGGAGGCCGTGGGCAGCTCACAAACACTTATTCAGTGTGATGGAAAGGGAAAGTCTACTTAGGAGTAATTTGGCTAAAGAGACAAAAGACATTCTTTTAATCATTACGTACGTTTTTAAAGAGAACTCACAGGCGAGAGAGGGAAGTATCTTTGCGGGTGAGACATCCAGGATGTGGCCTGGGGACTTCGCTGTGAACAAGACTGGGCTGAGCGCCACGGGCACTGGCTGCCAGACACCCAGCTCCAGAGCTGAGAGGAAAAGGACCGGCTGTAAAACAGAAAATAACTAATTCCTTCATAAAACTGTCAAAAATCCCCTTTGGACAGTTGGGTTTAAGTAATCATATTAATCACGCTTGGGAGATTTACAAGGAGATTAGCAGATACATAAGGGAACTTTTTTCCCTTAAAGGGTTTGAGTTTGTTTTATATTTAAGACTGTGTAAGAAGATGGAAGAGAGAAATTTAAACAAACTTTATAGTAGGCTTAACATGCTCAGTGGCACAGGAGGACTGGAGACTCTCCTTCTGAGGGGTTTCTCAGCTCCACCATTGATCTCACTCAGAAAAAATTCATTAATTTAACTGGTGGCACAGAGTCCATTCATAAGAAATAAACCATCATATGAATGGTTTATTTAAAGCAATAAATAATATTTCTATCTATATAGCTCAAATTATATTTCTCAAAATTTATTATAAATGAACATTCTTTTTGCTGCTTATTAGATCTGCTAAAGACAAGAAACAGCACATAAATTGTTAGTCTTTTGAAGTGGAAAAAGCTGTTCCCCTCATTATTATAATCATAATCTAATTATCTGAACATTTTTACACTCTGAATAGAATGCAGTACTTTCTTCAGGGAACTCTAAGCAATGAGGGTTAATGCCCTTTATTTCTCTCTCTCCCCGCCTTTTTTTTTTTTTTGAGACAGAGTTTTGCTCTTGTTGCCCAGGCTGGTGAGCAATGGCACGATCTCAGCTCACCGCAACCTCCACTTCCCAGGTTCAAGCCATTCTCCTGCCTCAGCCTCCCATGTAGCTGGGATTACAGGCGTGCGCCACCATGCCCGGCTAATTTTTTTGTATTTTTAGTGGAGTAGGGTTTCTCCATGCTGGTCAGGCTGGTCTTGAACTCCCAACTTCAGGTGATCCACTCACCTGGGCCTCCCAAAGTGCTGCGATTACAGGCATGAGCAACTGCACCAGGCCTACTGCCCTTTATTTCTAAGAATGGCGATCAACTAAATTTATTTGTGGCCCATAATAACAAAGAGTATTTATGTGGGTTACTATAATCGAAACAAAAAATACTTCCCTGCATCACAATCGCGTTGGAATCTCATCCATTCCTGGAGAGGTTGGCCCAACAAGGTACCAGGATTACCCCATTGTTTTGAGGAGCTAAGACTCAGCTCTTCAATGTTTTGCCCACATTCATAAACTAGGAAAGAGAAAAGTGGCTTCTCAGGACTGGCCTTTGATGACCAACATTTCAAGTAGACTCTCTTTCCTGATTCTACTGTGCTTCAGGCCCTCCTCAGGAACAAAGTAAAAGTTGCACAGCATGCAGAGAGCTAGTACTGAGAACATTTAAACATATTAACATCTGTCACATTTTGAAACTACAATAATGTGTTTTATTTGCTTTTCCATGGTGGTTTTCAAGAACCTTATACGATGAGGCTTAGGTCATCCAGATCGCTCAGAGGAGCAGGATGAAGCAAAACCATCCTTTTCTAGAACTGCTAACAAGTGCTATGATCACATAACCCTGACTGAGCAGAAAGCCAGTGCGTTTTCATCCTCTGCAAGGCTTTTCCCACTGGTCAGAGAAACTGATGAGTCTTGGGAAGGACTGACAGCCCTAAATAAAGGAATCGTTTGTACGTTTTAGAAAAGAAGAAAACTTCTCTGAAGAAACAAAAATGCATCTTTTAATTAAAAATATGCCAAAGCGGAAGAGACTAATTTGCTGCTCCAGCGCCCTTGCAAAGAGTTTTAGTCTCTGTGGAAGCTCTCAGTCTAGAGCAGTTTTTCAAGTGTGATTCTTGACCCCCTGTGTCTTAATCATGGAGGTCCCGTAGCAACAAACACAGATGATCTGGTCTCTTTCTGGCTGTACTGAGTCAGTCTCTGTATTGGGGCTGCATGTTTCTCAAGTTTCCTAATTGAAATCATAGCTCATTTTAGCCTTGAACTCCTTGTCTCAAGTGATCCTCCCACCTCAGTCTCTTGCACAGCTGGGACTTCAGAAATGTGCCACGAGACTCAACTAATTTTAAAATTTTTCCATAGAGATGAGGTCTCACTGTGTTGCTCAGACTGGTCTCGAACTCCTGGCCATTGGTGATCCTCCCACCTCCGTCTCCCAAAGCTCTCGGATTACAAGTATGAGCCACCACACTTGGTCCTAAGTGATTCTTATTTTCACTAAAATTTGAGAGCCCCTGATCAATACCAGAAGTTCAGTTAACTCAAGTCTCTTAAAGGTGGAAATATGTTATGCTAATCAAACTCACCATCTAATGCACTAAAATGGTCTAAAAAGTAAGAACTGTTATTATTCACCTGTCTAGGTCTTAGAGAAAAGCCTAATTGATCATAGAAGCTCCAAAAATGTTGGCTGAATATTTAGTAGAACCGAGTGTCTCAAATATAAAAAAATTATTGAATAAATATGAGTAGGTAAATAAATAGGGGAGAAAGAATGAAGGAATCATTAATAACAATGGAAAATCCATTAATAACAATGGAAAATGACCATTTAGTAAACACACAGCAGTTGCTGCCATCGTCAGTTATCAATGGTTGCTAAAATTAGTAAGTTAAGATATGAGAGAAGAGGCCAGACACAGTGGTTGAAGCCTGTGATCCCAGTACTTTGGGCAGTAAATGTGGGAGGATCGCTTGAGTCCAGGTGTTTGAGACCAGACTGGGAAACATAGTGAGATGCTGTCTGTACAAACACTGAAAAATTAGCCAGGTGTGGAAATGATGGTGTGTCTGTAGTCCCAGCTACTTGGAAGCCGAGCTGGGAGGATCACTTGAACCTGGGAGGTTTAAGCTGCAGTGAGCTGTGATCGTGCCCTGAACGTCAGTCTGGGTGACAGAGCAAGGCACTGTCTCAAAAAAAAAAAAGTAGGAGAGAAGAAATGAGAAAGAGAAGCAAGGCACTTGGTGAAGGAGTATCTTCCCACAGGATACTTACGAATTACAAAGGGAAAACCACTAGATTTACTGTGGAGATATCTGGCAAATGCCAGTGTGACCCAGTGATCAAATATAATAGCAGTAAGGAGACATAGTGATAGCACCTGCCCCCTGATAAGATGCTCTGAGTTGGGCACCCTGTTGCTACTGTGGTGTTCTTGCCAAAATACATGAGCAAAATTTAATCACAAAGAGACTTTGGAAAAACCAAACTGGGTGAGTGCAATGGTTCATGCCTGTAATCCCAGCACTTTGGGAGGGTAGGAGGGAGGATCGCTTGAGCCAAGGAGTTCGAGAACAGCCTGGGTAACATAGCAAAACCCTGTCTCCACAAAAAATAAAAAATAAAAATAATAATAATAACGACGTAGTTGTGGCTGCCTGTGGTTTCAGCTGCTTGGGTAGCTGAGGTGGGAGGATTGCTTGAGCCTGGGAGTTGGAAGCTACAGTAAGCTATGATCACACCGCTGCACTCCAGCCTGGGAAACAGCATGAGATCCTGTCTTAACAAAAAAGAAAAAGAAAAAAGAAAATCAAAACTGAGAGACAGTCTACAAAATAACTAGTCAGTGTTCTTGAAAAGTGTCAAGGTCACGAAGGACAAGAGTCTGAGGAACTTCCCAGACTGGAGGATACTAAGGAAGCCTGACTCAAAGCAGAGTGGGATTCTGGGTCGTCTCCTGGACTGTCCGCAGAGAACGTGGCTGAGTGTGCATCCACCCTGGAGTGTAGTTGATAATACTGTATTAATTTTAATTTTCTGAGTTTTATGATTGTACTATGGTTACATAAGATGTTAGCATTTAGGGTAGCTGGGTGAGTAGTATATAGGAACTCTTTGTACTACTTTTGCCACTTTTGTGTGAGTCTTAAATGATTTCAATACAAAGCATTACAAAATTAAAAACGTTTAAAAAGTGTGATTCACAGACTCTCTACACAGAGTTTTTTTTTCCAGGATGGTTGCGGGGGGTGGGGGGCAGGTTTTGCTCATTAAAGATGTGGTCCCCTGATTCCCATACTCAGATCTAAAAGTCAGAATTTCTAGAGATGGGACCTGAGAAAACTGTGTTTTCACCCAATTCCTGTGTGGTTCTTAAGAACACTAAAGATCGAGAAGATAGGAACTCCTATGTTGAACTCTGACAACGCTTGGGAACATCAGAAAAGTTTATATTCTGGACTGAAAGTTAAAAGAACCAACATGTAATAGATTGGTTTAGCCACATGTGCTGTGAAGTGTGAGGTTAATGAAATTAGGTAAATTCCTAACAGGATGTTGATCCAGATCATTCAAACTGACAATAGACTGACAAAGATAACTGACTGTGCTGTAATTTACCTTTCACAAATCAGTGGGCCTCTGATGACCACTGAAACTACTTGATAACATTGATCTCTTAGGTAGATTTTGCTCTTGTTTTAAATCATTGACTGGTAATCTGGAGAGAAATAGTCCAAGAATGGAGAGTAAACTTCATGGAGATAGTCCTTAAAACCATTTAGCTTTTATTTCCTCCAATGTACACATTTATCAAGTGAGTTTTTTCTTTTCTTTGTGTGTGTGTGTGTGTGTGTGTGTGTGTGTGTGTGTGTGTGTGTGTTTGTGGGAGGGGACAGTCTAGTTTTGCCGTCCAGGCTGGCAGACTAGAGTGCAGTGGCGCGACCTCGGCTCACTGCAACCTCCGCCTCCCAGGTTTAAGCACTTCTCCTGCCTTAGCCTCCCGAGCAGCTGGGACTACAGGTGTGCAGCCTCATGCCAGCTGATTTTTGCATTTTTAGTAGAGATGATGTTTCACCATGTTGGTCAGGCTGGTCTTGAACTCCTGATCTCAGATGATCCGCCTGCCTCGGCTTCCCAAAGTGCTGGGATTACAGGTGTGAGCCACTGCGCTCGGCCTGCAGGATTTTTAATATCCCTATTTACATTCTCTAAATGCCAGTACTAATTCCCATGCAACATATCTATTCAACTCACTCTTCCATATTTGCAGTGGTCCTCTGAGGAAACAGTATGACCTACATTTGAGAACCACAGAAGGTATGTCAAAATGTTATGACAGACAACATTAATATATATTGTGGTATAATATATACTGAACATATATATATATATGTTCAGTAGTTTTGGGGAAAAGGTTATAAAATCAAGGATAGTGCTTTAAATGTTTACTCTTTTGTTGTATGGAAAGTAATTTTCCTATATAAATCATTAGAATTATACATGACCTAGACTTTTGTTTAAATGGACTTCCTATTTTAGAATTTTTTTTTAATAGACAGGGTCTCACTTTGTTGCCCAGGCTGAAGTGTAGTGGTGTGATCACGGCTCACTGCAACCTCAACTTCCCAGGCTTATGCGACCTTCCACCTCAGTGTTGTGAGTATCTGGGACTACAGCTGCCCACTACCATTTCCAGCTAATTTTTAATGGTGAGGTAGCAAAGAAATAGGAACACTTTTACACTATTAGTGAAAATGTAAATTAGTTCAACCATTGGTGAAGAGAATGTGGTGATTCCTCAAAGTTTTAGAACTGGAGATACTATTTGACTCAGCAATCCCATTACTGGATACTTGGAATATAAATCATTCCGAGGATTTATATTCTAAATCCTTGGAATATAAGTCATTCTATTATAAAGATACATGTACATGTATGTTCATTGCAGCACTATTCATAATAGCAAAGACCCATGGAATCCACCCAAATGCTCATCAATAATAGACTGGATAAATAAAATATGGTACATTCACACCATGGAATACTATGCAGTCATAAAAAAGAATGAGATCATATCCTTTGCAGGGACATGGATGAAGCTGGAAACATTATTCTGAGCAAACAAACACAGGAACAGCAAACCAAACACTGCATGTTCTCATTTACAAGTGGGAGCTGAACAATGAGAACACATGGATACAGGGAGGGGAAGAACACACATGGGGTCCTGTTTGGGAAGAGCAGGGTGTGGGATAGAGCCTCAGGAAAAACAGCTAATACATGCTGGGCTTAATACCTAGGTGATGGGTTGATAGGTGCAGCAAACCACCATGGCACATGTATACCTGTGTAATAAACCTGCACATCCTGCACGTATACCCTGGAACTTAAAAAATACAATAAAAATATATATATATATTTTTGTAGAAACAGGGTCTCACTATGATTCCCAGGCTGGTGTTGAATTCCTGGATTCAAGTGATCCTCCCACATCAGCCTCCCAAAGTGTTTGGATTACAGGCGTGAGCCACTGTGCCTGGCCAAAAAATTTTAGATTTATAGAAAAACTGTGAAGGTGGCATGAAGCGTTCCCAAATACCCTGCACAGTTTTCCATAGTATTAATATCTTAATATTAATTTGGTAATTTGTTATAATTAATAACCCAATATTGAAAACTGGGTTATTAATTTGGTAAAGCCCACACTTTATTCAGATGTTCTGGTTTTTTTTTCTCTAATCACCTTTTTTCTGCTCCAGTATTATATCCAGGCCATCACTTCACATTTAGTCCTCTTACCTCCTTAGGCTTCTCTTGGTGAGGAGGGGCCGGGGCGTGTTTCTCAGGTGTTCCTTAGCAGTTTTGTTCAGGTATTTTGTAGAATGTCCCTCAACTGGGATTTGTCTGATGTTTTTCTCATGATTAGTCTGGGATTATGGGTTCTAGGGAGGAGACCAAAAAAGGTGAAATGGCATTTTCTTTTTTTTTGTTTTATGAGATGGAGTCTTGCACTGTCACCCAGGCTGGAGCACAGTGGTGCAATCTTGACTCACTGCAAACTCTGCCTGCTGGATTCAAGCGATTCTCCCGCCTCAGCCTCCCAAGTAGCTGGGATTACAAGCGCCCACCACCACACCTGGCTAGTTTTTGTATTTTTAGTAGAGACGGGGTTTCACCATGTTGGCCAGGCTGGTCTCTAACATCCAACCTCAAGTGATCCCCCTGCCTTGGCCTCCCAAAGTGCTGGGATTACAGGCATGAGCCACTGCGCCCGGCCTGAAATACATTTTCATTACATCATACCAAGAGTGCACACTATCAGCACGATATCTATCAAGGTTGGTGTTGACCTTGACCGCCTGTCTGAGGCAGTGTTTCTCCGGTTTCTCTATTCTCTTCCCCCTCTCCCTTCTGTACTCCTTGGGAAGAGGTCACTATGCTCTGACCAGACTCAAGGACTGGGGAGTTAGGCATCCCGTCCTTGAGGGCATAGTATCTACATAAATTATTTAGAATTGTTCAGAAAGGAGGTTTGTCTCTTTCCTCCAATTTATTTATTCAATTATTTATTTATACCAGGAAAGACTTATGAATATTCATTGTATGCCTAGAATTATAATCTAGCATACCTTATTTCTGTTGTTGCTTAAATTATTCCAGTTTTGGCCATTGGGAGCTTTTTTTCTTTCTTTCTTTAAAGAGAAATAGTAAGGATGGCTCTTTTAGTTGGCTCCTGAGTTCCTTTGACAGACACCTCCCTCCCCATCGTTGCATGTGTGTGTGGGTAATTTTTTTCTTTTTGCACTTCCTTTTGGCACTACAAGATACTTCAGGCTCCTCTTGAGTAGTTCCTGCCCCAGTGTTAGAATTGGCCAGTTGACCAAGGAGCCCAGGACCCTTTTATTAGCGAATGCTATTAGAAAGCAGGACCC
Organism: Cheracebus regulus; assembly: GCA_963574635.1. NCBI lineage: Eukaryota > Metazoa > Chordata > Mammalia > Primates > Pitheciidae > Cheracebus > Cheracebus regulus. The sequence continues at coordinate 37,252 of CAUYQU010020614.1, read as the reverse complement.
GGGCTCTCGGCGAGCTCCTCATTACTGGGTGTTACTGCCTCTAGACCCTCTGCGCTGCCAGGGCAAGGCAGTCTGTGTGCGCTAACCAGTGTATATACATATATCCACAAATATTTCTATGTGTAACAATGTGTACCTGTATTAAACTAAACATGAATTTATATTGAGGTTTCTAGTTTGAATCCATTATCACATGGATCATTCTAGCTTCTTCCCTTGTTTATCTGTAAACTTCACTCCCAAAGTGCTGGGATTACAGGCATGAGCCATCGTGCCTGGCCATTTTGTCTGTTTTTAGACTGAGTTGTTTGTTTTCTGAGTTCTTTTTATATTTTGGGTTCCAGTTCTTTATCTGCTATATTTTTGGCAAACATTTTCTCCCAGTGTGTGGTTTACCTTTTCATTTTCTTAACAGTGTCTTTCATAGAGTAAATGCTTTAACTTTTAATAAAGTCCAACCTATCAATTTTTTTTGTCATGAAGTGTACTTTGGTGATGTATCTAAAAACTCATTGCCAAGTCCAAAATCATCTGTGTTTTCTCCTAGATTTTCTAGAAATTATAGTCTTACATTTCATTTAGGCCTATGATTCATTTTAAGTTAGTATTCATGAAAGGTATGCTGTCTGTGTTTATATATTTTTTTCCTTTTGCCTATGGGTGTCCAATTTCTGCAGTATCGTTTTTGGCAAAGACTACCCTTCCTCTAATAAGTCATCTTTGTTTCTTTGTGATGCTACTGGCAAGCATTTTGTAATCAAGACACGATGACTATTTGTTAAACTTTTAAACTGATGTTTTACGTGCGTATTCTTTCTCTCTTCCATGAACACACGCATACCACGCCCTCTCTTTGGAAATTTCACAGTACTTAGAGTGCACACGTCTGAAAACATCTGATCTTGAAAACAATCCTAGAGGGATAGAAAACCTTAAAGAAACAAAGTGCTTTGGGAATAAGGAACAGAGTAATCAGTTCCAACTAGGCAAGCTGTAGGAAATGGGTGGAAACATAAGAATTGATATTTATGTGATAAACATATAGGATTTATACATATCTGAATAATATATATTCTAAGGATATATCAGCCTCAGAGCAATGGGATATCCTTGCTGGAAAAAACAATTGAGAAGACCAGAGCAGCTGGATAATAAAGTAAGAGTGAAACTTACAAAGGTTCCAAATGACTACAGTTTTGAAAACCAGTTTGGCTGTTTGGATGTGGCACTGCACAGCATAGGGAGCACCTATCAGCTTATGCAGGACCCTGACGCAATCGGATCAGCACTTAAGAACGTGATTTGGCAGAAATACCAGGGGCCACACTGGAAGAGGGTCAAAACTGGGGAGCTTCGTTAAGAAGCTGCTACAGTTGTTCAGGCAACATTCACGTAGGGCAGTGGCAGACAGAGCTGAGAGGAAAAGTGTTAGAAAATGTATTGCAGGAATGGAACATAAAATCAGCCATTTTCGGCAATTTACTGTTTTTCTGCTATAATAATCCATCCGCCACTGCCACCTATTGGTGAAAAAACTCCCCATTCTAATGTTGCCCTGCACAGAAAGAGAAACATATCACAGTATGTTGGCAAGAATGATGTTAATTTCTCCTACTCTCTCAAATCCGTTTGTCCCCAGAATATTTACTGAGCTCTGTTCAAATCATTGAGGGAGAATGAAAATGTATGCCTCATCTTCAGGCTGGAAACGTTCAAGATATAGCTTGGGAGATAACATATGCAAAGCAATTACCTGCTAATCTGTTTAAATGCAACATGAGGTCCCTGAAGGAGGAATTTGAGGGGACTTCTTTTACTTGCCACTGGCTGAAGGAGTGGTGAGGTGTCAACCATCCATAAAGAACACCCACCGGAGGCAAGCTTTAGATATGGTCTAAAGGGAAGTCCACAAGTCCAGGGTATCTAAGGGAGCCTGTGACCTCAGACTCAGTGGTGTTTCTAACAAACTGGCCAGGGATTCGTTATCCTGAGCTTTAAGCTAGCTGTGTTTTCTGAGATGTATGAGATGTTATGAAGGGGACAGAAACAACTCCCCTCTTGAAAGTAAGTACTTGTTTGCAGGCAAAGGTCCTTCTGTGGTCTGATGACCACAGGAAGATCCAGATCTCTCCAAAGAAATAAAAATGGCATTCACATCACTAACAGAGAACTGCAAATTGTGAGCAGTTATCTGCGTGGGCTCAGTCGGAAGAGAGAAACAACTGTCAGCTGGTCTCTGGCGGTCCTGAAATTTCTGCCATGGTGCTGACTTTAAAGGAACTTAAAAATAAGTCTAATCTATACATGGTAGTCATCAAAAGTGGAACATTCATTATTCTTGTCTTACGGTGAGCAAACGGAGTCTTAAAGAGGGTCCAATACTCTCTTACGACCACAAAGCTATTAAGTGATGGAGCTGGAATTTGAATCCATTGTAGACTCAGGGCCCATTTTCCAACTTCCACATTCAACTGCTTCCTCCACTCCACTCTCATTCAACAGCAGCTGGACGATAAAGCATTTGTAAATTGCTGCTATCACATACCATGACTGACTTTTATTATTGTAAACACAGCCCGACAGTTATTAAAGTATTTAAGAGCATTGTCAATCGTTCATTTTAAGATGATTGTAGATATTAAAAACAAATATTAGTTTGTGTATCTTTTTTTTTAAAGAAGAAAGAAAGAAAGAGCTAAAGAAAGAAAAAAAAAAAGAATGAGGGAGATAAAGAAAGAGGAAGAGAGAGAGGGAGAGAAAATGGGATTCTTGTTCTATTGCCCAGGCTAGAATGCAGTCTAAAATGGGTATTAAAAATCTCTTTTATGCCAATAATTGTGCTTAACAGTGGAGACAGGAAGGAATAAGGTATGAAAATAATGAACAAGCAGCCAACCAATATTTTATTTAAACCTGTTAGATTCTACGCAATTGCTGAGGAGCGATTTACTTCCAATTATGTGGTCACTTTTAAAGTAGGTGCAATGTGATACTGAGAAAAATGTATGTTTTGTGGATTTGGGGTGGAGAGTTCTGTAAATATTTGTTAAGTTTACTTGTTCCAGGTCTGAGTTCAAGTCCTGGATATCCTTGTTAATTTTCTATCTCGTGGATCTGTCTAATATTGACAGTGTAATGTTAAAGTCTCCCACTATTATTGTGTGGGAGTCTAAGTCTCTTTGTAAGTCATTAAGAACTTGCCTTATGTATCTGGGTGCTCCTGTATTGGGTGCATATATATTTAGGATCGTTAAGACCTACTACTGATTTTTAACAATTTGATTATGATGTGCCTTGATGTTGTTTCCTTTGAGTTACTCCTCCTTGTTGCTATGAAACTTCTTAGATGTGTGAGTTTATAGTTCTTATGAAATTTGGCTAGCATTGGATCTCTCTCTCTCTCTCTCTCTTTCGTTTTAGACGGAGCAACCTCCACCTCCAAAGTTCAAGTGAGTCTCCCGTCTCAGCCTCCTGAGTAGCTGGGATTACAGGCATGCACCATCACGCCCAGCTAATTTTTGTATTTTTAGTAGAGATGGGATTTCACTATGTTGGTCAGGCTGGTCTCAAACTCCTGACCTCATGATCCACCCGCCTTAGCCTCCCAAAGTGCTGGGATTACAGGCGTGAGCCACTGTGGCTGGTCCAGGCTATTCTTTATTCAAAATTTCCCACTTTCCACTCTCTCCTCTATTTTAGGGGCTCTCATCAGACATATATTGTACCATTTTGTATTTGCCTAGAAGTCATTCAGACAACATCTTTCCCTCTCCAGCCCCCAGCCCCCAGTATTTTTGCTGTGTATGCTTAAGTTTGCATTGTTTTTACTGCTATGTCTTCATATTCATTCACCTTTTCTTCAATAGTTAAACTGTTAAATCTATCAGAGTAAATTACTGATATCACATCATGCAATGTATCTACATTTTGTTAATATCATAACAAAGTGAACCAGTATTTTCCAAATAGCCAATGGACTTTAATATAACAAAACACTAAAATTTCATTGACGTGGTTTCAGATTTTACACTGCAATAAACCTTTAAGAAACCACCATTTGCCAAGTTCCAGTGTACCATCAGTTAAGAATATCCATAATTCTCTGGCTATTAAAATATTCCTCCCTTCACCAACTATATATCTGTTTGAGGTGGCATTTTCTTTATGTACTTCAAGAGAAGTAACATACTGCAACAGAATAAATGGAGAAGCAGATATAAGAATCCACCTTTTATATGAACAGATATTGAAGAGTTTGCAATGTACATAAGACAATATCCCTTTCTCATTACTTTTTTGTTTTGAAAAATTATTTTTCATTAAAAGTCTTATTTATGTTTATGTAATGCATTCATTACTGTTATTAAGAAATAATATTTCTTCTGGGGTCTCAGTACTATTTGTACCATGTGTGCAACAAAGTCTTCTTCCTCTGGTGGAAAGGAATTCAGCAGTATTCTAGTCCTACCTATGAGGTTGAGGAATTGTTCAGTGTACTCAATCATGTACAGATTACTCTTCAGCCAAAGCTTTGCAGAAAGCATCATTCAGATACTTGAAATGTTTCTCTATGTAGCAATTTTCCTCCTAGTACTGAGCCCTATACATTCCAATCTTCTCAGTCTCAGGGATCTCTTAGCTCTTTAACTCTGCAAGACTGTTGGGCTCTGCTTACATTCCCTTTTCATGAACTGCTGTACATAAATTTTCTCCATGCAGAAATCAGGGGCATCTACAGGGCTCACCTTGGTTGTTTCCCATTTCCCATTGATCATAGGCCTACGCTTCCTAATGCCTACAAACAGTTGTTTCATATATTTTGTCCAGCTTTCAGGTGCTTACAGCAGAAACAGAAGTACTATATCAGTTATTTCTTCAAGGACAAAAGCAGAAATTCTGGTAATTTTCTACAATTCATTACTGCCAAGAAAAATTTCAATGTTTTCTCAGATTTAACGAGTTTCAGATAAACTAACCTGTCAGAGATATAGTTTATAAGAGCTTATTCCCCCACATTTTGGACATATTAATTCAATTTTACATGAAAATGCCTATCTTTACATTGGAAACTAGGGTGGTTTATATTTATGTGGCTCTATGTTAACACAAACCAAGTTATGTAATCATTTCATCTAACAATTTATCTTATAGATTAATATGGATATTGCAAATGTTGCCTGAGTACAATTCTTTGCTTTATGTTTTTAACAGCAATTTTTCTCTAGAATTTTCCAGTGCACAGTGACAAGAAAGCTAAAAAAAGAAAAAAGGTCCACCTCAAACCTAAGTCAGCAATAATTCTAAGTGGATATTTGCCTGCCCAGGAGAGAAATAATTAGCAAAAATTTCATTCAGTTTAGTTGGCTACACTCCAATAAACTGAAAACACTTTACACCTACTCTATCTGCCATTTAAATGCCTGAAAAATCATTTCTTCAGAGTCTCAAATTTTATCCAATACATTATCTACAGAATTTACTACCTTTTTTCAAGGTCATTTGGAAGGAATTTATTACTTAAATTTATAGTATTAAACCTTTATAATTTCTAGAGGGCAACTAAATATGGGGGAGAGGGGACTCTGCTCCTATAAACAAGCGGCTATTAATATAGTCCAGTTATTTCCATTCAGAGAAAAAACTGTAGGGAAAGTCGGATACTGTGGCTCTACTAACCATTTCCAATCAGAATGTAGAACATTATTGGAATCTTATAATCACTAAGATGAAAAGCATAATCCCTATTATATGACTAAATGACTATTACTGAGCCAAATTACAGGCCCTCTATGGGCCTCTGGACTTCAAATTTCACATTATTTAAAAAAGCAAAAAACAACTAAGTACATTTCATATTAATACTGCCTGTTACCACTTTGTAAAATTTAAAATATCAACATTAAAAAGAGTAAAATAGGGCCAGGCACAGTGGCTTATGCCTGTAATCCCAGCACTTTGGAAGGCCGAGGCGGGTGGATCACCTGAGGTCAGAAGTTCGAGACCAACCTGGCCAACATGGTGAAACCTGTCTCTACTAAAAATACAAAATATTAGCTGGGCAAGGTGGCGGGCACCTGTAATCCCAGCTACGTGGGAGACTGAGACAGGAGAATTGCTTGAACCTGGGAGGTAGAGGCTGCAGTGGGCTGAGATGGTGCCATTGCACTCCAGTCTGAGTGACAAGAATAAAACTCTGTCTCAAACAAAAAAAAAAAAAGAGAGACCTAGCCATCACCTTGGGGTAAATACAATAAAAAAACAAACCTGTTACCCAGAAGAAACAAAATGTGCAATAATATTACATCATTTGGATTTTTCTCAAGCACAATTATCAAAAGCAAATTTCTTCCCTTTGTTCTATTAACATGTTTTGTGATATTAGAAATCATTTACTGCCTCCATTCATTTCTTTATTTTAAACATTACAAGCCATTACCCCCTAGAATACTTACTGTTTATGAAAGTTATTTCTTTGAGCAAAATCAAATTAAGATTCTGTATTGGAAAAGGCAATTCAGACTTCATGGCTGGAAAGGATCCATCCAAACAGATGTTTAAAGCCACTCTGGGGAAGTGCTGAAGATAGCCAACTAGCTGTAGCCAGGAGGAACATTTGCTGCCACCAAGAGACTGGGACATCAGGAAGACTGGGGCATTCTAAGCATATCTTTGGAGGGAAGGCATTCAGAGTGGATGAAGGGAGGACACAGATGCTGGACCAAAGAGGTAGGAAGCTGGGGATGCTGCACAGGGCTAGCATGCACAGGGATTCATTCTTGCCCCCAGCAACTCCAAAGGAAGGGAAATGAAGTCAGTTGACTAAACTCACCTTATACCTCAATCACATCCCCAAGGGCATCAAAGAAGATAAAAGCAAGCAAATAAACAAGTAAAAAAATACATCCAAAAGACAACAACTTCAAAGACTGAATGCTCAGCTCATACAGATAAGAAAGAACCAGTGTAAGAACTCTGACAATTTAAAAAGCCACAGAGTCTTCTCACCTCCAAACAACCACACCAGTTCCCCCACAATAGGTCTTAACCTGGCTGAAATGACTAAAATGACAGAAATAGAATTCAGAATATAGATACGAATGAAGATCATCAAGATTCAGGAGAAAGTTGAAACCCAATAAAGCATTCTAAGGAATACAATAAAATGATTTGGGAAACAAAAAGTGAAATGGCCATTGTAAGAATGAATCAAAGTGATCTCTGATAGAGCTGAGAAACTCTAAGAATTTCAGAACACAACCCAAATATTAACATCAGAATTAGCCAACTGGAGAAAAGAATCCCAAAGCTCAAACACTGGTTCTCCAAAATAACTCAGACTAAAATTAAAAAGATTCAAATAAGAACAAACAAAACCTCTTTAAAAAATCTGGCATTACATTAAGAGACTACATCTACGTCTAATTGGTGTCCCTGAAAAAGAAGGAGTGAAAGCATGCAACTTGGAAAACATATTTTAGGATATCATTCATAAAAAATTTTCCAATCTCACCAGACATGCCAACATTCACATTTAACAAATGCAGAGAATGCCTCTGAGATACTATATAAGACAATTTTACCCAAGACATATAGTCATCAGATCCTTAAAGGTTGAAATAAAAGACAAAATGTTAAAGGCAGCTGGAGAAAAGGGACAGGTAACCTACAAAGGAAACCCCATCAGACTAACAGTGTATCTTTCAGCAGAAAACCTACAAGCCAGAAGAGATTGGGGGTTTATATTTAACGTTCTTAAAGAAAAGAAATTCCAACCAAGAGCTTCATATCTTGCCAGATTACGCTTCATAAATGAAAGAGATATAAGATCCTTTTCAATGAGCAAATAGCAGGAATTCGTCACCACAAGACCTGCCTTATTGACACTCCTTAAGGGATAAATATAGAAAGAAAAGACCATTACTAGACACCACAAAGACTCACTTAAATACATAGCCCATTAGCACTACAAAACAATTGCACAATCAAGTCTGCATGATAACCAGGTAACAATCCAATGACTGAAACAAATTCACACCTATCAATATAAACTCTGAATTTAAACAGGCTAAAAGCCCCAATTAAAAGGCAGAGAGTTCCAAGTCGGATACAGAAGCAAGACCCAACTGTATACTGTCACAAAGAGAACCACCACACAAGCAATGACACCTATAGGCTTAACGTAAAGGGACAGAGAAAAATCTACCAAGCCCTGAGAAAACAGAACAAAGCAGGAGTTGCTATTCTAACTTCAAATAAAACACACTTTGAACCAAGAAGATAAAAAAAAAAGAAAAGAAAAAAGAAAGAAATTGAGACATAAAAAAATATACAAAAGATTGAGTCCAGGAATTAGTTCCTTGAAAGAATATAACTGATAGACTACTAAGTAGACTTAAAAAAGAGAGAGAGAGAGAGTGCGAGAGAGCGAGAGAGAGTGCGAGAGAGCGAGAGCGAGTGCACTCCAAATACACACACTAAAAAATGACAAAGGGGACATTACTACCAAACCCACAGAAATACAAAATATCCTCAGAGACTATTATGAACACCTCTACACACAAACTAGAAAACACAGAAGAAATGAATAAATTCCTGGAAACATACAATCTCTCAAGATTGGACCAGGAAGATATTGAATCCCTGAAAAGACCAATAATAAAGTGAAATTGAATGAATAATAAAAAGCCTACCAAACAGATAATGCCCAGGACCAGATGAGCTCAAAACTGAATTCTACCAGATGCATAGGATGAACTGGTATCATTCCTACTGAAACTATTCCAAATACTTGAGGAAGAGAGATTCCTCCCTAACTCATTTTATGAGGCCAGCATCACCCTGACACCAAGACCTGGCAGAGACACAACAAAAATTGAAAGCTTCAGGCCAACATCACTGATGAACATGGATGCAAAAATCCTCAACAAAACACTAGCAAAACAAACCCAGCAGCACATCCAAAACTTAATTCTTCACAATCAAGTGAGCTTTATCCCTGTGATGTAAGGTTGGTTTAATATATACAAATCAATTAATGTGATTTAACCCATAAACAGAACTATAAACAAAAAACACATGATCATCTCAGCAGACACAGAAAAGGCTTTCAATGAAATTCAACATCATTCATGTTAAAAACCCTCAACAGGCCCGGTGCAGTGGCTCATGCCTGTAATCCCAGCACTTTTGGGATGCCAAAGTGGATCACTTGAGGTCAGGAGTTCGAGACCAGCCTGGCCAATATGGTGAAACCCCATCTCCACTAAAAATACACAATTTAGCTGGGAGTGGTGGCCCATGCCTGTAATCCCAGCTACTCAGGAGGCTGAGGTGGAAGAATCACTTGAACCTGGGAGGCGGAGGATGCAGTGAGCTGAGATTATGCCACTGCACTCCAGCCTAAGTGACAAAGTGAGACTCTGTATTAAAAACAAAAACCAGGGAGGGATAACATGGTTCGGAGGAATGCCAGATATAGGTGATGGGGAAGAAGGCAGCAAACCACACTGCCATGTGTGTACTTATGCAACAATCTTACATGTTCTTCACATGTACCCCAAAACCTAAAATACAATAAAAAAATAAAAATTAATTAACTAAAAAAAAAAAAAACAAAAACCTTCAACAAACTAAGCACTGAAGAAACATACTACAAAATATTAACAGCTATCTATGACAAACCCATAGCCAACATCATACTGAATGAGCAAAAGTTAGAATCATTCCCCTTGAAACCAGGACAAGAAAAGGATGCCCTCTCTTACCACTCTATTCAACACAGCTCTGGAAGTCCTAGACAGAGCAATTAGGCAAGAGAAAGAAATAAAAGCATCCAAATAGGAAGAGAGGAAGTCAAACTATCTCTGTTTGCAGATGATATGACATTATACCAGGAAACCCATAGTCTCTGTCCAAACACTACTAGCTCTGATAAACAATTCCAGCAACATTTCAGGATACAAACTCAACGTACAAAAATCAGCAGCATTTCTATACACCTATAATGTCCAAGCTGAGAGTCAATTAAAGAACCTAATCCCATTTACAGTAGCCATGAAGAAAATGAAATATCTAGGAATACAGCTGACTAGGGAGGTGAAAGAGCTCTACAATGAGAATTACAAAAGATTGCACGAAGATATAAGACATTACACAAAGAAATTAAAAAACATTTCATGCTCATTGATAGGAAGCATCAGTATTGTGAAAATGGCCATACTGACCAAAGCAATTTACAGATTCAATGCTATTCCTATCACACTACCAAGGACATTCTTCACTCAATTAGAAAAAAATATTTTAAAATTCATATGGAACCAAAAAGGAGCCTGAATAGCCAAGATAAACCTAAGCAAAAAGAACCTAAGCAGAAAGCTGGAGGCACCACATTACCCGACTTCAAACTATACTACAAGGCTGCAATAACCATAACAGCATGTTACTGGTATAAAAACAGACACACAGATACATGGAATGGAGAGCCCAGAAATAATGCCACACATCTACAACCATCTGATCTTCGACAAAGCTGACAAAAACAAACAATGGGGAAAGGATTCCTTATTCAATAAATGGTGTTGGGGTAGCTGGTTAGTCATATGCAGAAGACTGAAACTGGACCCCTTCCTTACAGCATATACAAAAATCAACTTAAGATGGATTAAAGACTCAAATGTAACACCTAAAACTATAGAAGACAACCTAGAAGATACCATTCTGGACATAGACTCTGGCAAAGATTTCATGACAAAGATGCCAAAAGCAATTGCAAGAAAAACAAAAATTGACAAATGAAACCTAATTAAACTAAAGAGCTTCTGCACAGCAAAAGAAACTATCAACAGAGTAATCATACAATCTACAGAATGGGAGAAAACATTTGCCACTACAGAATAGGAGAAGATATTTGCATCTAACAAAGGTCTAATATCCAGAATCTATAAGAAATTTAACCAAATTAATGAGCAAAAAACAACCTCATTAAAACGTGGGGAAAGGACATGATCAGACACTTTTGGAAAGAAGCCATATATATATGGCCAAAAAAGCACACAAAAAATGCTCAATATCACTAATTATCAGAGAAATGCAAGTCAAAACCACAATGAGATACCATCTCATACTAGTCAGAATGGCTACTATTAAAAACAAAACATAATAGATGCTGTCAAGGTTGCTAAGAAAAGGGAATGCTTATATACTGTTGGTAGGAATGTAAATTAGTTCAGCCTTTTTGGAAAGCAATTTCAAAGCAGTTAAGAAAGAATTACCATTCTACCCCACAATCCCATTATTGGGTATATAAGCAAAGAAATATTAATCATTACACCATAAAGACACATGCGCTCATATGTTCATTGCAACACTATTCACAATAGTTAAGACATGGAATTAAACTAACTACCCATCAAAGGCAGGCTGGATGAAGAAAATGTGGTACATTTACACCATGGAATACTACACAGCCATAAAAAAGAATGAGATCATGTCCTCTGCAGTAACATAGATGGGGCTGGAGGCCATTATCCTAAATGAACTAACACAGAAACAAAAAATCAAACATCACATGTTCTCACTTACAAGTGGGAGCTAAACACTGAGTACACATGGACACAAAGACAGTAACAACTGACATGGGGGCCTACTTGACAGTGGAGGGTGGGAAGAGGGTGAAGATTAAAAAACTACCTATCAGGTACAACACTTACTACCTGGGTGAAATAATCTGCACACCATACCCCAGTGACCTACAATTTACCTATATAACAAACCTGCTCATGTACCCCAGAGAACCTAAAATAAATGTTAAAATAAATAAAATAAATCTCATTAGTGCAAACATTCATTAAACATCTAATCAATAAAAATTTTAAAATAAAAAATAAAAGCACTTTGAGATAAGGCTGCCCATAAACAAGAAATGACTTAATGGCAAAGACTATAAGACAATGCCCATTGCCTTTCCCTATGTACTATTCTGATTTCACTAACTGAAAGATGTAACTCTTGTATAACTTGCTACTTACAGACATACGTTTACATTTAAAATGCTTTAACATAACACCTACAATTATAAGAAGTGAGTATTTTGAGGTTCTGAACAAAGGATTCCAGGAAGTTATCTCGGGAGAACTGTTTGAGCCTACAAGTTTGAGGCTGTAGTGGGCCATGACTGTACCACTGCATTCTAGCCTAGGCAACAGAGAAATATTCTGTTTCTAATTTTTTTTTTTTTTTTTTTTTTACTTTAAGCACATTTAAAAATGTGACATTAGATCCAGCAATCCTATTTCTGAGTCTATAGCAAAAGTAATTAATGTGTTGAAGAGATGTCTGTACTTTTATGTTCACTGAAGGACTATTCTCAATAGCCAAGAGATAGGAACAATCTATGTGCCTGTCAATAGATGAAAGGATACAAAAATGTGGTGAATAAACACAATGCAATAATATTCAGCCTTAAGAAAAAGAACAGAATTCTGTTATTTGTAGCAACATGGATGAGTCTAGAGAACATTCTACTAAGTGAAATAAGCCAGGCACAGAAAAACAAACATCACATGATCTCACTTACATATGGAATCTGAACATCTGAACCCACAGAAGTAGAGGGTAGAATGGTAGTTAACAGAGGCAGGGGCATACAGTGAGCTCTGCGGATAAAGGGAAAGTATTAATCAAAGGGTCTCTTTGATTAGTTAGTCAGGAGGAAAATATTCTGGTGATCTAATGTACAGTAAGTTTAATACAGTTAAGAAATAATGTATCACACAAAATTGCTAAAAGGGTGGATTTTAAGTATTTTCACCACAAAGAAATGGTAAGTATATGAGAAGACAGAGATATATATTTGCTCATTCTACAGTGTATACATGTATTAAAACATCACATCATACCTCATAAACATATATACTTATTAAACATCAATTTAAAAATCTGAAGCTGAATTAAAGTTTATAATGCATAAATAAAAATAAACTATGCACATTGAGACTGCAGTTTGAGATGTTACTTTATTCAGGTTTTAAAATGATCCAATAATAAATACTATTTGGGGGGTACACAATTGATGGCATGGAGGCAACAGACATCCGTTTGCAAGTGGACTAAACACTACTAACACACAACATTTGCTGTCTTCCTTCCCCAAAAGTACAAGCTAAAATCAACTGCATTGTCATTTCATGCTCAGCATCTTACAAGGCACACAAAATTGTCACTCTTTCCTTCTTTTCACATGTACTAATAACAGAAGAACGTTTAACTAGTATTTATTATTCATAAAGCATGGCTGAGGCATGTGGGGGGAGGGATTAAGGCATTTGCCAAAGACAATATAGCTAATAAGAGTCACAGAGTCAAGATGAGGATCTAAATTTATAGATTCAAGACAAAAACTGGTTTGAAATAACCTAAACTACTTTTTCAGACTGAAAATTCACTTGCTATGTTTTAAATCTTTCCATATTCAACCTGATTTTTAAAAAACTAAAATAGTATCCAATATAATAAAAGTAGCTTTAAGAAAGTGGATCAGAAAGAGAAAAAATAAGGTAAATGGTTCAAGCAACAACAGACCTATTTTTCTGCTATATCTCAGAAATAGAATTAAGGCTATGCCTACTAGGCTTCAGTAAATTGGGTTTGTTAACAGCACTGATTTAACAAACTTTATTAAATACCTGCATGTTAGGTTAAATCCATTGTTAGATCTAAGAGATAAAACAATATACAATAATCCCTACCCTCAAAGAGATCAAAATAATTCATATCAGGTGGCATTTTGTAGGAGAACAAAACCTTTAAAATAATTCTTTAATTTATTCAAGGTAAGAAAATAAAATTCAGGTTTGGGGCAGTGAAACGAAACAGCAATAATAAATAGGACCCTAAAAACATTAACAGCCCAGTGAAATTACCACTAGGTGTCACTCTGATACAAAGTTCTTAGCTGCCTTTGGGCTCGCTTTCAAACCTTTGTTACATCTTCCTGGTAATAATGTGGAAAAGATGCATTATATGAGTGAGCCTATCTTTGCATTTTACTATTTATATGTATACAGTTAAAGAAAAATTATTATTTATGTAATTCCAGTAACACCAAAATGATTTATATCTATAACGATTCTATTGCTAGTCACATAAAATTTCCCATGATGGATGAATTAAATATTCATGTACTCATTTATTGAGCCATTCATTTCCTCAACAAGCACTACTCTGTGCCAAACACTGGGCTAGAATAAAGAATTTAGAGAAGAATAAGACCTGGTCTCTAAGCTTGAGAAGTTAACATGTCACAAGGAAAATCTGAAACACAAAGAAAGGGTAGTAAGTAAGATGTGTTAAAATCCATGTTTAAAGTAAACACAAAATTTTATGGGATCAGAGGGGGTGATTCAACTTAACTACATGTCCATGAAGGTTAGGAAAGGCTTCATAGAAGAGGAAATATTTACATGGGATCTTGGAAGCTGTGTAGGAGTTTTCTAGAAAGCTAAAGCAACAAAAGGTCTATCAAACAGAATTCAGGAAATACAGAGCCACTAAAAGATATATGAGGAGATTTGTGTTTTAGAAAAATCAGTACAAGGGAAGCTATACAGAAAATATGGACTAAAGGAAGAAAGAAAACAACATATGGAAATCAGATAGAGAAATTATTTTAACTCATGAAAGAAATTTTTGAACTGTAACAAAGGGGGATGAAAAACGAAAGCAAGATTCAGTGATAATGTAAGAGAATTCACAAAACTTTATTGATGAAATGGGGTGAAATCAGAAAAAAATTCTATTAAGTATTATCCTTAAGTATGCCTTCCATAGTAGCACAAACGAACTTCCCAACAGGGAAAACAGAGAAAGTAAATAACATGATCCACTGCCTGCCATATAAATCATAATAAGGCAATAACTATAATCCAGAATAAAACTGGAACAGCTAAAAGAAACAGCAGCAAGTATATATCATATACAGCCAGCTAGAAACAGCAGGAGCAGGTACATATCATATAATAACAATATCTGATTTTAAATTCATTTTGAGTCAAACTTGGCTGTATGTCTGTCCGTAACCACCTTAATATGAAGAATATGACTGGCAAAAAAATTTTTTTTTGAGACAGAGTCTCACTCAGTTGCCAAGTGGCACAATCTCGGCTCAGCGACTTCCACATCCCAGGTTCAAGCGATTCTCCTGCCTCAGTCTCCCAAGTAGCTGAGATTACAGGCATATGCCACCACGCCCGGCTAATTTTTGTATTTTTTAGTAGAGACAGGGTTTTCCCATGTTGAACAGAGGCTGGTCTCGAACTCCTAATTTCAGGTGATCCTCCCACCTCAGCCTCCCAAAGTGCTGGGATTACAACTATAAGCCACTGTGCCCAGCCAATGACTGGAAATATTTTAAAGCTTTACCATAGAAGTATATGAAATATACCACGGAAGTATATGTATACCATAGAAGCATACAACAAATATGTATTTGTTTTCAAGTACAAAATGAATTTTAAACCAGATATTATTATTATTATATGTACCTACTCCTGCTTCTAGCTGTTCCAGTTTTATTTGTTCTGGATTATAGTTTTAACTTATTATGAATCACATGGCAGGCAGAGAATTATGTTATATACTTTCTGATATATTTAAAGTGTAACATTAACATACATAATCCAGAGAAGCCAGACATTTCTGATCACCACACTTGAAATGAGCAGAGGATTTTTTTCTTAGTTGAAAAAATAGTTCATGTGATCAAAACATCCATGAACTTCCATCATACACAGAATAGTCCATCAAAAAAAAAAGAACCAAGTCTTTTTGAAGTGATACAGTATTCACTCACATGAATCAGACACATGCAACAAGATGGCAGTTAAAATTTATTTAATATATAATTGCATTCCAGTTTTCTTTTTTAAAAACCTGAAGTAATTTTAAGATTTAAAAGAAAAAGTGTCATGTGGCACTGAATTTGTCCCTGTGGATAAGAAAAATATTCATCATCAATCTAAGAAAGTAAAGGCTAAATCACACCCTTTGTAGTGGTTCCCAACTAATAACCCCAAGATGCCTTAGCAATACTACTGAAAATCCTTATGAACAAGAAGCACTGCCAATTTTGACTAATATTGTAAAGATAAATAACATTATTTAAAAAATATTAATAGAGAAGGTTTGGTGATTTAAAAAAAATACAGAATCAGCCAGTGTGGTAGCTCATACCTGTAATCCCAGCACTTTGGGAGACTGAGGTGCTTGAGACCAGGACTTCAAGAGCAGCCTGGGCAACATAGTGAGACACCCATCTATAAAAATGATGATAATAAAAATAAAATAAAGTAAATAATATAGGCTGGCAAGGTGACTCACACCTGTAATCCCAGTGCCTTAGGAGGGCAAGGCAGGAGAATCACATGAGGCCAGGAGTTCAAAAACAGCCTGGGCAACATAATGAGATCCCATTTCTTCAAAAAGTTAAAAAAAAAATTAGCTGAACATGGTGGTGTGCACCTGTAGTCCCAGATACTCGGGAGGGTGAGGTAGATGGGAGGATCACTTGAGCCTAGTTCAAGCTTAACAGTGATCTATGGTCGTATACTGCATTCCGACCTGGGTGACATAGCAAGACCCTGCCACTTAAAAAAAAAATCATTTAAAGTCATATGAATTCAAAAATGCTATAGTGAATTCATAACTACATTTCATTATATTTCCTAAACCAATACTACAAAAATATTTTTTCAAAGAAGGCCTTAAACTGGAAAAAAATTGAAAAACACAGATACGGTAAACTATACCAGAGATATCCTTAATGCATCTAAGAAAATTTGATGAGTTTCAACAATCAGTCTGAAATAAGAATGCAGATAGCTACCAAGTTAGAAAAAAGATTTCCAGCCTGTTATGAAGTCTAAATTCAAAATGAACTTTGGAATTTGAATTCATTTTAAGGAAAAAAAAAAAAAGAAAATCAGAAAGGATCAGGAATATGGCTAAAATTGAAAAGATTAACCAGATTAAGTGATGGCAAGGATGGAGAACAACTGAAACTCTGCTCTATTGGTAGGAGTCAACTGGCTCAACCACTCTACAAAAATGTTTTGCTACACTTGCTCCTCTAAACATATACCTTTATGCTATGATTCAGTAGCTCTATTAGAAGCACAAAAGAAGCATGTTTATGTGTGCCAAAGACATGTATAAGAATGTTCATAGCAGCTTTGTAACAAAAAACACTACAAAGAACCCAAATATCTATCACCAATAGATTGGGTAATTAATGGTATTTTCATATAATAGAATACTACACAGCAGTTAGAATGAATTACTGAATCTCAAAGACATAATATTGAGTGGAAAAAGTTAAGCACAGTATATAGTCTATCATTTCAATTATATGAAGGTCAAAGTACACAAATACGATCCAAGGTTACAGGGGTCAAAATAGTGGTTTCAGAGGAGAGTTAAATAGCTAGTAGGGAGAATTAGAGGCTTCTGAGGCGCAAGAAATATTCTCTAGCTGGATCTGGGTAGTGGTGGTTCCAAGGGTGTAAGTTTAATATTTACATATAATTGACCCTTGAGTAATAGAGGTGGAGAGGTTAGGGTACAAACCCTTCCACGCAGTCAAAAATCTAGGTATAGCTTTTGACTCTACAGAAACTTACTAATAGCCTATTGTTGACCAGAAACCTTACTGATAGCATAAACCACTGAATAACAAATATTTTGTACATTATGTGCATTATATATACATTTCCCACAATAAACTAGAGAAAGAAAATGTTATTAAGAAATCCAAAATATATTTACTATTCATTAAGTGAAAGTGGATCATCTTCCTCATTGTCTTCATGTTGAATAGACTGAAGAGAAGGAGGAAGAAGAGGGGTTGGTCTTGCTATCTCTGGGCTGGGAGAGACAGTAGAAAATTTGCTTGAACCCAGGAATTCAAGGCTGCAGTAAGCTAAGAGTGTGTCGCTGCTCTTAGCTTCAGCCTGAGTGGCAGAGCAAGACCATCCCTTAAACAAACAAAACAAAACAACACACAAACACACACATGCATGCATACACAAAATACAGCTTGCTGCATGGATTAACCTCCTTTCATGGAAAGATTTTGCTGTAACATGTGATGCTGTTTGATAGTATTTTACCCACACTAGAACTTCTTTTACAGTTGGAGTCAATCCTTTCAAACCCTGCCACTGTTTTATCAATTAAGTTTATGTTATATTCTAAATCCTTTTTTGTCATTTCAACGATGTTTATGCATAGCATCTTCATCAGCAATAGATTACATCTCAAGAAACCACTTTGTTTGCTCTTGCATTCAAGTTTTATGAGATTGCAGCAATTCAGTCACATCTTCAGGCTCCTCTTCTAATTCTTTTGCTATTTCTATGACATGTGCAGTTACTTCCTCCACTAAAGTCTTGAACCCCTCAAAGTCATCCCTGAGAGTTGAAATCAGCTTCTTCCAAACTCCTATTAATGTTGATATCTTGACCTCCTCCCATTAATCATGAGTATTCTTCAGGGCCTCTTACAATGGTGAGTCCTTTCCAGAAGGTTTTCAATGTACTTTGCCAAAATCCATCAGAATGATCACTACATATGGCAGCTATACCCTTATGAAATGTATTTTTTGAATAACAAGACTTGAAATTTGAAATTATTCCATGATCCATGGGCTGCAGAACTGATACTGTGTTAGCAGGTGGGAAGACAATATCCATCCCCTTGCATATATTGGTATCTAAATATATGTTTAGATATTGATATTAATATATAAAATGATATATAAAATGCTCTATAAAATATGTAAATGGATACAAAATTTTTAAAAATATAATTTGTGACACCAATAACAAAAAAATATTTGGGGGTGGGGGAAATAAAAGAGTATTTGTATGTCACTGAAGTTAGCTTGTTATCAACTTAAAATAGATTCATATAACTAAAAGATGTCTTATCGAAGCCACTTGGTAACCACAAAGGAAATACCTACAGATGATAAATTTTTAAAAATTAGAAAAGAGCTGGGTGCAGTGGCACACATCTGTCATCCCAGCTACTCAGGGGGCTGAAGCAGAAGGATCACTTGAACCAGGGAGTTCAAGATCTGCCTGGGATGCTTAGTGAGAACCTGTCTCTTCAAGAAAAAGAAAAAAAAAGGAATCAAAGCATGTCACTACAAGAGTGCTTACACACACACACACACACACACACACACACACACACACACAGGCAGTAAAAGAGGAAGGGTGATGGGGATCTACAAGACAGAAAACAAAATGTTGACAGTAAGTCCTTTCCTATCAGTAATTGCTTTAAATTTAAATGGATTAACTTCCCAACCAAAAGACATAACATAGCTGAATTGATATTAAAAACAGGATCCAATTATATGCTGATTACAACAGACTCACTTTAGATTTATGGAGACACACAGTCTGAAAACTGAAAGATAGAAAAAGATATCCCAATGTGTAGCTTGGGAATTCATGTGGAGATCAGAGTGGAAGCAAGTGTGAGAGGGTCCAACAGAAGGAAACACGGCTGTCAAAGGATTTAGTCCATGAGCAAGTTCCACCTGGCCTTAGCCATAGCAGAAAGTATGATGAACTCTGCCTCATATAATGTGGATGCTGGGTACAGAGCTATCATCTTTGACTGATTTCATGGAGCACACACACTAGTAGGGAAAGGGACTCACTTTCTCATACCCTGGGTATAGAAACCAATGATCTTTGACTGTCATTCTTGACCACACCACATGCCAGTCATCACTGGTGGCAAAAATTTATACAATGTGTGTCATACTGCACATCTTCTTCCAGCCTGTCTCTAGCCAGCTTCCTCCCCTCTTAACCAGTATCAGAGAGGTGATACCATCTATCACCACAGAAATCCTCAAGTCAGTGGCGGCTTGCTCTGATGCTGGAGAACAAATCACCCAGAGAGCTGGTCTCCACACAGGTGAGTGAGCGCTCCTTATGGAGTGAGCAGCTACTTTTGGGTTTATCCTGGATGATGTGTCCTTGATGCATCTGACCTTCAGGAATAGCTCACAGAAGTGGTGGAAGCCAAACATGTGGCTCAGCAAGAAGCAGAGAGGGCCAAATCTGTGGTGCAAAAGGCTGAGCAGCAAGAACAGGAGGCCATCATCTCTGCTGAGGGTGACTCCAAGGCAGCTTGCTGATTGCCAATTCACTGGCCACTGTGGGTGACAGCCTGATTGAACTGTGCCAGCTGGAAGTCACAGAGAACACTGAGTACCCGCTCTCGCACTCTCACAACATAATCTACCTGCTTCCAGGGTAGACAATGCTCCTCCAGGTGCCCTGGTAAGGGTCTACCCTGCCTGTACCTCCTTTGGCCAACTAGGCCAGAGCCCCAATGATTCTTACCACCACCTTCTTTCTGCCTACACTCAAGAAATCACTGTGAAATTTCATGATTGGCTTGAAGTGAAGGAAATAAAAATAAAATCACTCGAAAAAGAAAAAAACAGATATTCCCTGGAAATGGTAATAAAAACAAAGCAGGGGTGCCATATTCATATCAAATGAAATAGAGTTTAAGTAAAAAACTGTCACAAGAGATACAGAAAGACATTATACAATGATAAGATGGTCAATTCACCAGGAAGATGTCCACAAATATATATGCATCCAATACTGAAGTACCCAAATATACAAAGCAAACATTGACAAAACTGAAGGGGAAAACAGACACCAACATAATTATAATGGGAGATGTTTCTGTTGAATAGAAACTTCCAAACCAGAAGATCAATATGGAAACTGAGGACTTGGAACCTGAGGACTTGAACAATGCTATCACCCAAATAGATCTAATAGACATAAACTAAACATCCATTCTACCACAGCAGAATATACACTCTTCACAAGTGTAGAGGATATTCCATAAGATACAGCACATATTATGCCATAAAAAAAAGTTTTAAACTTACGAAGACTGAAATCTTACTATCCTTCCCAAAGAAAATCAAAAAAAGCAAAAACTAAAGAATAACAGAAGGAAAACTGGAAAAGTCACAGATACAGTCATGCTCCTCATAACAATGTTTCTATCAACAAGGATATTATACCAAGGTGGCCCTGAGCTGAAAAACTCCTATCATCATCTAATGACACCTTAGCCACTGTAACATCGTGGCACAACACATTATTCACATATTTTTTGGTGATGCTGGTATAAATCTACTGCACTGCCAATAATATAAAAGCACAGCGCACAGAATCGTATATAGTACATAATACTTGATAATGATAATAAACAACTATGTTACTGATAATGTATTCACCATACACTTTTTATTGTTATTTTAAAGTATACACTTTCTACTTTTTTTTTTTAAGTTAATAGAAAAACAGCCTCACGCTAGTCCTTCAGGAAGTATTCCAAAAGCATCATTACCCATAGCAGATGACACCTCTATGTCTGTTACTACCTCTGAAAAACTTCCAGTGGGACAAGATATGAATGTGGAAAACAGTGATAATGATGATGCTGACCTTGTGTAGGCCTAAGTAATGTACGCGTTTGTGTCTGTAGTGGGGAGATCCCATAAGCACCGAGACAGAAGCTAGAAGCTTCAGCCTATTTCCATATAAACAATGAAGAAGAAAGTAACCAGAAATACAACCGTAGTAGTTATTAGTTATTCTTAGTTATTCATAGGTGATCCTAATTCTTTTACTAATGCCTCTCAGGTCAGGAGACGTCCAAAATGGATGAGACGTCTCCTTCCTCAGAGGAGTTAGAAGAAAACTCCACTTCTCCAAGCTCTTGCAGTAGGCCTGACGCTGTCAGGCAGGCCCGCAAACACCCGGGAGCTTAACTGTCGCTATGTGATGCTGTGCTTCAGTGGTCACGTTCTATGCCCTCTCTCATGTTCCGCTTCTGCACCTGGTTCCTTTTCTCTTAGAACAGATAATCAGTAAAAGTAATGTAAATCTTAATGTCTTTGTTCTTTCCTAACAAGTATGGAAAAATGCTGATATGTTATGCTCCTTACCTCATCTCAGCTACCTGAAAGTCTTGAGCCCCTACCTTAAGACGCGTGATGCACTTGACCCTATCACTGCCATGCCCTACCTACCTTGCCCCCAGTCACCAACCACCAACGCCACGCCCTACCTACCCTGCCCCCACATTTGCAACTCAATAAAAGTGAGAGCTTCTAGGCATCTGGGGCTACTGGTGGACTCTGCGCTTTGGGTGGTAGTGGACTCCTGGGCCCAAACTCTCTTTTCTCTCTCTGTGTCTTGTGTCTTTTATTTCTACAATTTCTTGTCTCCACACCAGCAAAGAGGGGCTCACAGAACTCTGTAGAGCTGGACCCTACACGTGTTTTAGTTTCTAACAAAAAAGTTTTAAAAGTTAAAAAATAATAACTAAAAAGTTTCAAAACAAAATAGCATACACAAAAAGGATTACAAAAAAACATTTGTACAACTGTACAATGTGTTTGTGTTTTTCAGCAAGCTGTTATAAAAATGTCAGAAAGTTTTTTATTTTTATATCTTTTAAGTAGAGACAAGGTCTCGCTTAAAAAAATTCAAGACCAAGCCGGTTTCGAATTCCTCGGCTCCAGCAATCCATCCGCCTAGGCCCCACAAAATGCTGGGATTACTGGCACAAGCCACTGTGCCCATCCTCAAAAAGTTTTAAAAGTTTTAAAGCTTATAAAGTAAAAAAGTTACAGTAAGCTAAGGTTAACTCATTATTAGAAATATATTTTTAAATAAATTTAGCATAGCCCAAGAGTACAGTGTGTATAAGGTCTACATCAATGTACAGTAATGTCCTAGGCCTTCACATTCACTCACTGCTCGCTCATTGAGAGCAACTTCCAGTCCTGCAAGCTCCATTCATAGTAACTATCCTATTAAGATGTTACTTTTTATACCATATTTTAATATACAGAAATAATAGGAATAAAATCAACAATACTAACAGTTTTTTTAAAGATCAACCGAATTCATCAACCTTTATTAGACTAAGAAAAAACGGAAAAATTAAAAATTGTAAGTGACTACCATGAACAATCATATGCCAACAAATTAGGAAACAGAGAAGAAATTGGTAAGTTCCTAGAAACATACAACCTACCAAGACTGAATCGTGAAGAAACTGAAAATCTGAACAGATATATATAATGAGTCTGTTATTGAGACTGAATCAGTAATCAAAAACCTCTCAACAAAGAAACATGCAGGACCAGATGGTATCATTGGAGAATGTTACTGAACATTTAAAGAATTACTGCCAACCCTTCTCACACTCTTCCAAAAAAACTGAAGGAGGGAATACTTTCTGATTTCTTTTATGAGGCCAGCATTACAGCAATACCAAAGCCAAATAAGCTATCAGACGAAAAGAAAACTATAGTCCACCATCCCTGATAAATACAGATGCGAAGATCCTTAATAAAATATTATTGAAACTAAATTCAACAGCACATTAAAAGGATCATACACCATGACAAAGTGTGACTTATCCCTAGGATGAAATGATTATTCAACATATGAAAATCAGCCAGGGGCAGTGGCTCATGCCTGTAATCCCAGCACTTTGGGAGGCTGAGGCAGGTGGATTACTTGAGGTGAGGTGTTTGAGAATAGCCTAGCCAACATGGCGAAACTCCATCTCTACTAAAAACACAAAAACTAGCCAGGCATGGTGGCTGTGCACCTGTGATCACAGCTACTGAGGAGGCTGAGGCATGAGGATCACTTGAACCCAGGAGGCAGAGGTTGCAGTGAGCTGAGATCGCACCACTGCACCCCAGCCTGGGTAGAAGAGCAAGGCTCCATCTCAGAAAAAAAAAAAAAAAGAAAGAAAATCAACCAATGTGACACACCACATTAACAGAAAGAAGAATAAATGTCACACAATCATCTCAATAGATAAAAAGCATTTGATAAAATTCAGCATTTTCATAATAAAAATACTGAACAAACTATAAAGCAAATAGCCTCTACATAATAAAAGCCATATATAAAAGTCCTACAGCAAACATCATATTCAAGGGATAAGAACTGAAAGGTTTTCTTCTAACATCAGGAACAAGCTAGGATATCCTCTCACCAGTTCTACTCAATGTAGGACCGGACAGCCTACCTAGGAAAATTAGGCAAGAAAAACAAAAGACATCCAAATTGGAAAGGAAGAAATACAACATGATCTTACGCTTTTTGTTTCCCTTTTTGTGGAGAATGGGGTCTCACTATATTATCCAGACAGGTCTCAAACTCCTCGGCTCAAGCTATCCTCCTGCCTGTGCCTCCCTAAGAGCTGGGATTACTGGCATGAGCCACTCTGCCTGGTCTTCAAGGGGAGTTATGCTTATCTTTTTTTGTCTTTTTTCACATGATCTTATAAGTAGAAAACACTAAGGATTCTACCAAAAGAAAAAAAAGAAAAAAAAACTGTTAGAACTAATAAATAATATAAAATTCATCAATCTTGTTATAAGATGCAAAATCAACACATAAAAACCAGTTGCATTTCTATATACTAACAATGAACAATCTGAAAAGGAAATTAAGAAAACAGTCCTGTTCACAATAGCTTCAAAAAGAATAAAATGCTTATGAACAAACTTATCCAAAGAGACAAAAGACTTGTCCACTAAAAAATACAAAACATTGCTGAAAGAAATTAAAGACACTGGAAAAGCTTCCCATGGTCATGGACTGAAAAACTTAGCATTGTTAAAATGTCCATACTATTCAAAGTGATCTGCAGATTCAATGCAATCTCTATCAAAATGCCAATGCTATTTTTTGCAAAAATAAAGAATCCTAAATTCCATAAGTAACCACAAGAAACTCCAAACACAATTGTGAGAAAGAAGAACAAAGCTGGAGGCCTTGTACTTCCTAACTTCAAAACATACTGCAAGCTAGAGCAATTAGATCAGTTTGGTAGTGGCATAAAGACAGACACACCAACTAATGGAACAAAACAAAAATCCTGGAAATAAACCCACACATATACAGTGAAATGACCTTTGACAAAAGTGCCAAGATTCCACAAGGTGGAAAGGATAGTTTCTTCAACAGATGGTACTGAGAACACTGGATATCCACATGGAAAAGAATTTGGGGCCTTAGAACATACACGAGCATCACCTCACTGTACTGCGTGAATTAAAGACTTAAACATAAGACTTAAAACTACACAAGCCAAGACCCTGCCACTGTCCTCCAGCCTGGGTGACAGAGAAAGACCCTTTCTCAAAAAAACAAAAAAGACTTGAAACTATAAAACTAGAAGAAAGCGAGAGGAAATGCTTCATAACACTGATCTTGGCAATGGTTTCTTTGAAATGACTCCATAAGCAGACAATGAAAGAAAAAAATAGACAAATGAGACCATATCAAATTCGAAAGCTGCACAGAAAAGTAAAAAACAGAGTAAAAAGGCGACCTACAGAATGAGAGGAAATACGTGCAAACCACATATCTAATAAGGTGTTAAAATACAAAATACAGTAAAACTGCTGTAACTCGACAATAAATACCAAATAACCTATTTTAAAAATGTGCAAAGGACTTCAATAGACATTTCTCCAAACAAGCCATACAAATGGTCAAAAGGTATATGAAAAGATACTCAACATTACTAATCAGACAAATATAAATCAAACCCACAATGAGGTATCACCTAATCTTTTAGGATGGTTATTATTTAAAGAGAAAAAAAGAAAAGAAAAACAGAAAATAGTAAGTGTTTACAAAGTTGGTGGTTGGAATGTAAAATAGTGTAGTTGCTATAGAAAACAGTTTGGACGTTCCTCAAAAAATTTTAAATGAAACTACCATCTAATCCAGCAATCCCACTTTTGGACATAATGCCAACAGAATTGAAGACAAGAATTCTACAAAATATTCACATTCCCATGGCTGGGCATGGTGGCTCACTCCTGTGATCCCAACACTTTAGGGGTGTGAGGCAGGAGGAACATTTGAGCCCAGGAGTTCAAGACCAGACTGGGCAAGAAAGTTAGACTCCTTCTTCTCTACAAAGCAAAAAAAAAAAAAAAAATTAGCCAGTCATGGTGGCACAAACCTATAGTCCCACTACTCAGGAGGACAAGACAGGAGGATTGCTTGAGCCCAGGAGTTTGAGGCTATGGTGAGCCGTGATCATGCCACTGCACTCCAGCCTGGGTGACAGAGTGAGACCCTGTCTCTCAAAAAAATAAATCACATTCTGATGTTCATTGCAGCATTATTCACAATAGCCAAAAGGTAGAAACAACCTAAATGTCCACTGATGATAGGTTTATGAATTAAAAAATATATACAGGACATACACCCAATGGAATATTATTCAGTTTTAAAAAAGAAGAAAATCCTGCTATATGTAACAACATATATAAGTGTTGAGGCCATTATGCTAAGTGAAATAAGCCATCACAGCAAATACTGCATTATTCCACTTATATGAGGTATTTGTAGTCAAGTTTATAGAAACAGAATATAGAATGGCAGTTGTCAGGAGCTTGAGGGAGGGGAAAATGGAGAGCTGCTATCCAATGGGTATAGAGTTTCAGGTATGTAAGATGAAAAAGTGCATACACTTAACAATCTTGTGCTGTACACTTAGAAATTTGAGAGGCTAAATCTCATATTATGTAATTTTTACCGTAATTTTTAAAAAATAAAAAACAAGAATATACAGAATATTTGAGGGCATGGAAATGGGTACAGGGAGAAGGAGCTCATCTAGAAGAATTATCTACATAGAAGAAGAAACAAGTACAAAGGCTCAGAGCAGACTAATAACCTGTTCAGTAAACTGAAATAAGTCCATTATGGCACAGGCATAGTGAACTAGAAGGAGAGTGTTAATAGATGAAACTAGAAATGCAGGCAGGGGCTTGATCAAGCAGGGACTTACAGGCCATCTTAAAGATTTGAATTATATCCTAAAATCAATGGAAAGCTTTTGAATGGCTTTAAGAAAAGGAATAACATAATCTGAGTAATGTGTAGGAATGAACACTACTAATAGCCTTGCTTTCCAAGACTCAATTAATAAAATAAAATTAGAAAAGGGTCTCCCCTAAAAGGAATAAAGAGAAATTTTCAGAAACATCTAGAATTCAGATTTAAGGTAAACTACATTAAGAGAAAATTAATATGTAGTTCTACAATGAAAATAGATCAGATAATCTGAATCAAATATGAGTAAGTTCAACATAGTTAAACTACAATAATTTGGTAAAGTCTGTCAGGCATATACTTTCACCTCCATTTGAAATATAGCATTTTTTCAACTGGCAGAGAAAAAAGTGATGGAAACCTGTCTCATGTCTGATTTATCATTAAACTTAGTGTAATGGTTTGACTGTATCTCCACCAAAATTCAGGTGTTGTCTATGTGGTAGTATTAAGAGGTAGGTCCTTTAAGAGGTAATTACGCAATGAGAGCTTCATTAATGGGATTAGGTGCCCTTATAAAAAGAGTTTGATGAAGGGAGTCTGTTCCTTTTGCCCTTCTACTTTCTGCTATGTGAGGGCACAATGTTCCCCACTTAGGAGGATGCAGCATCAAGGTGTCATATGTAAACAGAGAGCAGCCCTCACCAGACACTAAATCTTCTAAGCCTTGATCTTAGACTTCCTAGCCTCCAGAAATATGAGAAAATAAACTTCTGTTCCTTATAAATTACCCAGTCTCAGGTATTGTTATAGCAGCACAAAAAGGACCAAAATATATCCTATGAATAAGGAGTGAGTCTCAGTTGCGAAGTGTGATATGCAATGTACTTGTTTAGGGTATTTTATGGAAGCTCTTAGATGTTTGATTTGCATCAGCCCTCAAACAGCGTCATATACCACTCCACTTGCATGGAACAAAAAAAAAAAGTATTCTCAAACTTACCTCAATCTCAACACAGCATTTAAAAATAAAGCAAAATAATCAGTATTGGAAAGTTACTAGTTTCAACTTGCTTTTTTCCCCTTCTTGCTGGTAGTCAACTCAAAATAAAAAAATATAAACTGAATATTTACCTAATTATTTATCTGTGAAAGCTTTAATGCAGCAAAAATCTTACCAACAGTACAGCTGTCTTCAAGTACCACATCAATATTTCTGTCTCTGTATTCAACCCTGAAGTCCAGCATCCGAGGTTGCCTTTCTACAATCTGCCTGGATGGCATTACAGGTCGAAACGCCGAGGAAGAGGAAGAAGAGGAGGAAGTAGAAACTGGAGTTGGATGACTTGCTGGATTAAATGCAGGTCCTGGTATGGTCTCACTTCCATATTCACTAAAATGTTGACATAAAAGAAGGGTTATTGTCAAGTAAATCATAGAATACCCTAGGGACCCTTTCCATACTTGGCTTGTGTTGTTCTTCCTAACAAGTAAGTTTTCCTACCTGTGTGTCAGGGCTAAACTTGAGTTCTACTTCCTCCACAAAATTTTTCACATTGACTGAAGGCCATATTACTCTCCTTCTCATACTAGCCTTCCTATGTTTATTAGCAATATTATATCATTTAGCATTTAGATTTTTTAAATTTTTTTTCCCACTCTTCCATTTCAGATACTGATAAGCATTTAGATTTTTACCTTGTGTTGTTATGATGTTACTAAAACATAATTTTTAACTCTGTAAATTAAGAACAGTGTCTTCTTCACTCACTCTCATTTACTCACTGAACTATTATTTGACTCATTAACTCTGCTTTCCACAGACTATTTTGAAACTTTACTGTCCTTAAACCTCAATTCTCCCTACATCACAACTCTGTCTTAAAAGGTATCTTTTTCCATTTTACCAAGAAAACAAAAGCCTTCAAGAGAAATTTATCTTCTTAACATTAAATACACAAATATGCCCCTATATGCACTCTCTCTCATTTCCTATAAAATAGAGGGGCTATCACTTTTTTAATCTGTTCAAAATCTAAAACAATTTTATATGTTTGTTTGCTTGAGATGGGGTCTCACTCTGTCACCCAGACTAGAGAGCAGTGGCACAATCTTGGCTCACTGCAGCCTTGAACTCCTGGGCTCCAGCAATCGATCCACCTCAGCCTCCAGAGTAGCTGGAACTACATGTGCATGCCACCAAGCCCAGCTCATTTTTGTATTTCTTTGTAGAAACGGAGTCTTGTTATGCTGGCCAAGCTAGTCTTCAACTCCTGGTCTCAAGTGATTCTCCCACCTCTGACTCCCAAAGTGCTAAGATTAAAGGCATGAGCCACTGCACCCAGGCTAAAACATTCTCCTCATTAGCTCTACAGTAGGGATTATCCCTTTTATATCCAGTATCTTTGATATCTCTTTCTCTTCTGGATTCTTTTAAATAAGATTTAAACAAGTTCAAATCTCTCCCTTCTTAAAAAATGAAAATGAAATCCTGGCTCGGCCCACGTAATAACTGTCCCGTTTATAAAATGGGAACAATAATTATATTTGCACAACATCTGGTACTTAGTAAGATCCCAGACCCCCAACTAAGTATGTCCACGGCTTAATTCATTAGTATTTCCTCAAGTTGGACCCTCCTCCATTACTTCTAATAATAACTCAATCCAGAAACCTGTAGTGTTATCCTCGATCCCTTCTTTTTCACCCCACATATCTAATCAGTCCTTTAAATTGTATCTCCTAAGTATGTTTTGTTTAAGTCATTCACCTTTACCCTCGGATGCTGCCACTCTAGTACAAGCCATGATTACCTCTTGTATGAACTAATCCAATTGCCTCTTAACTAATCTCTTTATATGCATTCCTGCAACACTGAGTTCCATTCCATCATGCCCCTAGAGTGAAATTAAAGACACAAATGTCTTCATATCATTCTCTTTCTCAACCCTTCAAATACTCTCCTTTGCTTTTCAGATAAATACTTAAAGTGGCTTATAAGGCCCTGCATGATCTGAATCCTACCTAGCTTTCCATCTTCTTGTGCTACACTATTTCCAGCCCTCTATGCTAACAGGCACATAGTCTTTCATTTCTTCTCTCACCTTAATCATTCCCATTTCACATAGGAATACAGGCTATTCCCTCTAAGAATATCTTTTCCTCCATTACCCATTTACCTCTGTCTTTCTTTTAAAAAATTATCTCAATGCTTCATATCTCAGATTGAATGTCTTAACTCAGGGCAGTAGGTCTAATTCCACACTACTAACTATAAAGTTAGTTGTATAATTAATGATTTGACATCTATGTCTCCACTGGAATATAAGTCCCACAAGAATAAAGCTCAAATTTGTGTTTTTAATGGCTGTATCCTCTGCCTTGAGCTTAAGATTTTATACATAGGAGGCATTCAAATATTTGTCAAACTAATGAAGAATAATTATTTTAAAATTGGGCTTTTCTCTGACTTAATTTATCATATGTATTATCACTTTTTTTTCCTCCCTGAGAGAAGGAGGTGGGGAGAGAGGGAACCATAGGCATGTTTCGGTTGCAACATCATTATTGTATGTATCTCCCACGACCACTATAACTCAAGACTAGCTCTAAAACATCTTTCTCCTCAACCTGAATTTAAGAGAAAACAATGGACTGGGAACCTGCACAAAACAACAACAACAATAACCAAAAGTATGCTGAGTTAAGCAATGTTCATATAATTAAGCAGAAAAATATTTATATTTAATTTCACTTGTTCATACTATTGCTCTGAACAGTGTTCATCAAACTACAGATTACATAGTCAACTTGGTGAGTTGTGATCAGTCTTTTAAAGATTAGAATAGAAATTATCAGCATTGTGTCATTTAATAGGACCAAGTATTATTCCATAAAACTTTTTATTCTGTTATATAGTTGTATATGTGTGTTTGGGATTCCAAGTATTCCCCATTTTAAATCATACTCCAAAAAGTTCAAAAATAATTAGTTTTTGAATCAACAGAGCTCAGATACTCCCGTAATCACTGATTCAAGACAAAAACTTACCCCTTCTCCTAATTGTTAAATTCAAAGAAAATAATCTTGTACAAAAAAACATGGAAACGAAGAAAATGTCCAAAGGCAGGAAAGAATGCCACAGCTGAAATCCAAAGTGAGCTCTTAAATATCTATGAACAGAATCTGTGCAATAACATTTCACATCTCTAAAGTTTGTCACAACTTCTCAAAACCCAAAGAAAAACCTAAGAAAAAGCTAGTCACTGACTTACTGTTTTTTAACTTCAAATCCACCTTTCCATATAGTCTACTCTGTGATGCTGGGGCCAGGATTCTACAAAACTCTATTTTCTTCTGCTAGATGTTTTCCTGTTAGATTCTACCAAGAGGAGACACTATCTAGAGATTAGTAGTTAAAGAGGGAAGGAGAGACTTCTTTTTTCCTGCTTGCATTCATTTCCATCAGCATCACCCTCTAGGTAGGTTCCAGTCTTACCTTTCCAACATTCTTATAACCAGCTTCATGATATTCTCTTAGAAATGAGCAGCAGCTGACAGTGTACACTCACAGAGTTCTGATCCGCAGCTTCACGAGTCTCCTCTGTGCTTCATGTTTCTGTTAACCCCTTTGTTCTCTCAACCTAACAGTGGTAGCTTCCTCTGGCTTTTATCACATCCAAGTTACCTCTTTTTGCTCTTTCAGCCTTCCATACCTATGTAACCAATCCTACCTTAAATTTCCTCTGCTGAAATATCTAGTATGTTTCATTTTCCTAACTGGATCCTGATACAGTAAAGAGTTCCCAGGAAACATACTTTCAAAGACAAGATTCAAGAATTGGCTTGAATATGTGCCCTTGACCTCCAATTCACTGCTAGCTCCTTGTCAATAAAAAATGGGATACTAGTGAACCATTCCATGTATTGGCATAATGATTACTGCATTATCACTTGTAGCTAATTATGATGATATTCCTATCGTAACAAGTCTCTAAGAGAACCAAATGACTGTTTTACTTGACTATTTTGATGGTAATAATGACACCAAGGACTCGAAGATGGCTGCTTCTGACTCAGAGACTTAAAAAAGAAAACGATACAGAGTTTTAAAGTTTTTAACTTTCAGCTCAGGTCATGACAAGATAGCCGTAAAATTTTAAAAACACAATCTTGCATGTTCTTCACATGTACCCCCCAAAACCTGAAACTCAATAAAATATATGTCTTATTAAAAAAAAAAGTTTCTTACTTCTTGTAACCATAGGTATGACTCTGCCAAGAATAAGGTCCAAAATTTAATTTTGCAGATTGTAGAATTAAGGTGAAAGTTGAATAAACATACTTTCTAAGTGTCCTTTATTTTGGAAGGAGTGAGGCCCTAAAATATGGAATGATACCTGGGTGAACAGCTCCTTCTCCTATGACTGAGAAGGCTAGCTTCCCCTTGTACTAGAAGGCTAGTATCCCCTTCAGTTTAAGCTCTTAGTTTAAACTCTTAATAGTTTAATCGTTGGCTAAATGAAAACTCTCAAAAGAGTCCACATCTCATGAGGATGAGATATTAACCGTCCCAGGATAATATAGAAGAAATACAGATGCTTAAAGAAATAGGAATGCTGGAGTAGATTTACCATGTATAACCTGAATATACACACACCCTCCTATACATCATCCATGAGGTCCTAGAGGATACTGATATTAAAGCATTTTAAAATACATTAGTAAAGGAATCTGTATTTGAAAAATTCTGTGGTGACTGTTTTCTGTGAGTTAGGAATTACATGGGGAGATGACACAATTGAGAAAGACTCCTTAACAAACTGATCAGATTCCAGAGTGGCAGAGGTCAAATGGCAAAATTTGATAGAGAAAAGGTAAGAACAATCATGTTAAAGCATAGCATGGATAGAAAGTAGCAATCAGAAGGTTTTGACACACAAGACCTGCAGAGACCTCTAAAAGTACTTAACTGAGCACGGTATTTCTAGGGAACAAAATTAAAGGTCAATTTACTAAAATACCACTTGATCTGTAAACAGTAGGAACCCCAGACTTGGTAGCCTAAATTCTGACTTCGGTGACCACTACAGAGAGTCACAGTCGCTTCCAGTTTCCAAACATAAGGTGGTTCACAGACATAAAGCTCCAGGTTAAATAAGGCATGGTCCCCTAAAACACAACAGAGCCACAAGTATTTATTGTAAATTTTCCTTGAAGATTTCCACTAACACACCTGCAGCTGTTTACTAGAGTATCTGTGTGCCAATAAAAAGAAAATATCCAGATTTTTAGAAGATTACTAGATGCTAACTCTAAAATGATGCTAATTACTGGGGAATTTACAAAAGTGAAAGATAAGGGTTGGAAGTGAAGTTCTGGCCCAAATCAAACTCACAGTAAGTTCTATCAGCCAATCTACCCTGCAGTTATTTCCCTAGGCCCTGGAGGTATAAGAGAAAAAGACATACTCAGTAATAGTAGATATTCCATACTGGCTTTCTGATCCATGGAGTTAGGACTATAACGTAAGAAGGGACCACTGGAAACAAATGATCTTGCATGTTTTATTTTCTATACTAATTTGTGAGCACCGGGACGTATATTTTGCTTTCACTCAGCATAGTACATAAATATCTTCAAGGTCTTTTCCTAAAGATTATGTCAACTCTCCTGCTCTTTGTCATAATAATCTAGTCTGTAGAAATCTTGACAAACTTGACATTCCACAGAATAATATTACACTGATGACAACATAGATTGGTCCTGAAGTACTTAAGTAGCAACTACAGGTTAAGTCTCCCTAATCCAAAAGTCTGAAATTTGAAATGCTCCCAAATCTGAAACTTTTTGAGCGCTGACATTAACACTCAAAGGAAATGCTCACTGGAACATTTCGGATTTCAGATATTTGGATTAGGGATGCTTAGTATGTACAATGCAAATATCCCCAAATCAGAGAAACTCTGAAATGTGAAATACTTCTGGCCCCATGCACTTCAGATAAGGAAAACTAAACCTATACTTTGATTACTTTGGTAAGACACATGCATGTTAGGAATTAGCAGACACACACCACAAAAATACAGGGGCTGCCACCTTGGTAAAGTTTCTAGAGTCCAGTGGTTGAAAGGACATGAGGGTGAACGCTCTACTTTGTACTTCCCAACAATAAATAAGAAATAACTAAGTTAACTGAGGGAAAAAAAAATTTGGACTGGGAAGAGAAAAAATGATTATGTACAATATGCTGGTACCAGCCAAAATTATGCTGCTGTAGTACTATAACCACAATCAATGATATCCCTGAAAGACAGCAGTGAAAAAAGCCTCCCACTGGGAAGAACTTAATGTTGTACTATGTTCACCACTTCATCTGGAAGGAGAGAAAGTCTGGAGTATAAATCTACATTGAATCATAGGCAATAGATAATGGGTTGGCCAGCTGTTCAGGTCCTGAAAAGAGTAAAATTGGAAAACTGGGTGACAAGAAAGTCTGGGAAAGAGATATGAAAATAGATCTTTTAGAATGCACACAGAATTTATTGTTATTGTTGTTATTATTATTATTATTTTGAGACAGAGTTTCGCTCTTGTTGCCCAGGCTGGAGTGAAATGGCGTGATCTCGGCTCACTGCAACCTCCGCCTCCAGGGTTCAAGCAATTCTCCTGTCTCAGCCTCATGAGTAGCTGGGATTACAGGTGCCTACCACCACGTCCAGCTAATTTTTTGTATTTTTAGTAGAGACAGGTTTACACTATGTTGGCCAGGCTGGTCTGGAACTCCTGACCTCAGGTGATCCACTCACCTCAGACTCCCAAAGTGCTGGGATTACAGGCGTGAACCACTGCACCCGGCTAAATATATTTGTTTTTTAAGTGAATATTCTCTAAAGGCTAACCAATTTAAAAAAGGATCTTTGGTTTTTGTTTTTGTTTTTTGAGACGGAGTCTCGCTCTGTCACCCAGGCTGGAGTGCAGTGGCACCATCTCAGCTCACTGCAGCCTCTGCCTCCCCGGTTCAAGCAATTCTCCTGCCGCAGTCTCCTGAGTAGCTGAGACCACAGAAGTGTGCCACCACGTCCAGCTAATTTTTTGTATTTTTAGTAGAGATGGGGTTTCACTGTGTTAGCCAGGATGGTCTCAATCTCCTAACCTTGTGATCCACCTGCCTTGGCCTTCCATAGTGCTGGGATTACAGGCATGAGCCACTGTGCCTGGCCAAAAAAAGAATCTTAGTGACATGGATAAGAGACATTGTTCAGTCAGCTTTTTTCCCCCTTGCTACTGAGGCTGCTCGATGCATTAATGTACAACGTGGCCATATCAACAGAGATAGAAGATAGGCATGGACAACATGGACTTCCCCTCACCAAGGCTACATCTAGCTAGGTAAACTATAGAGTGCCTAAACTGCAAATGACACGGACTAATATTGAGTCCCCAATAAGGTGCTATTTCCTAGGGACCTGTTAATAAACTATTTCCATCATGGAGGGGGTAGTGATCTATCTTCTCTGAAAAAGACACTTTTCTAAATAGGAACTTGATTTACATGACAGCGATGCATCTGTCAGGACCACCATTCATGGACTTAGGGAATACCATATTGATGGCTTCCCACACAACACTGGTTTTTTTTTTTTCTTGAGACAGAGTCTCGCTCTGTCGCCCTGGCTAGAGTGCAGTGGAGCAATCTCAGCTCACTGCAACCTCCACTCACTGCAACCTCCACCTCCTAGGTTCAAGCAGTTCTCTGCCTCAGCCTCTCCAGTAACCAGGATTACAGATGCCCGCCACCATGCCCGGCTAATTTTTGTATTTTTAGTAGAGATGGGTTTTCACCATCTTGGCCAGGCTGGTCTTCAACTTCTGACCTCATGATCTACCCGCCTCAGCCTCTCAAAGTGCTAGGATTCCAGAACACTGATTCTAACTAAGGAATTTGTTTCACAGCAAAAGATATTCAGCACTGGGATCATTGTGTATGCCATTACCTAGGAGCAGCTAGCTTGACAGAACAACAGAATGACTTACTAAAGACTCAGTTATGAGGCCAGGCATGGTGGCTCATGCCTGTAATTCCAGCACTTTGGGAGGCTGAGGTGGGTAGATCACGAGGTCAGGAGTTTGAGACCAGCCCAACCAACATGGTGAAACCCTGTCTCTACCAAAAATACAAAAAATTAGCCAGGCATGGTGATGCATACCTGTAATCCCAGCTATTTGGGAGGCTGAGGCAGGAGAATCGCTCAAACCTGGGAGGCAGAGGTTGCAGTGAGCCGAGATCACGGCACTGCACTCCAGCCTGGGCAACAGAACGAGACTCCGTCTCAAAAACAAACAAAAACCAAACAAGAAGACTCAGTTATGACACAGATTAGGAGATAACCTCAAAGCTTGGGGCTGCTCCTTAAAGTATATGGTATAAATGCTTTATATCAGTGTTCAAATACCATACTATTTTTCTCTTTTAAAGAAATTTATTTATTATACTTTAAGTTCTGGGGTACATGTGCAGAACGTGCAGGTTTGTTACATGTGTATACATGTGCCATGGTGGTTTGCTGCATCCATCATCTACATCAGGTATTTCTCCTAATGCTATCCCTCCCCACTCCCCCGACCCCCTGCAATCCCTTCCACAGCCCTCCACCCCCCAACAGGCCCCGGTGTGTGATGTTCCCCTCCCTGTGTCAATGTGTTCTCATTGTTCAACATTCACTTATGAGTGACAACATTCAAACACCACACTATTTTTCATACTGCCAGAAAACACATGCATAGGAATTAAGTGTTAACAGTGATTCCTCTTACATGCCTAATAGCTTACTAAATTTTTGCCTCCTACATCTTTGGGTGCTGATGGTTCAGAAATCATGGTTCCCAAAGATGAAACATTTCCAGAACACTTTCATTGAATTGGAACTTGAGAATGTGGCTTAGCCATTTTGTACTCTTCATGGCACTGAATTACCACCTAGGGAAGGAGTACTGGCTAGAGTGACTGGTCCTGACTATCAAGAAAACCAATTGGGCTGCTGCTACATAATGGACTATGTCCGGAGCCCAGGAGATTTTCTGGGGCATGTCTAGTTAGAATGGAAAATTACAACTAATAAAAAAGATAGGTACACTGAGGATTCTGACTCTTCAAAAATGAAGGTGTAAGGTGCCCATCAGGTAAAAACAAACAAACAAATAAACCCTGACCGTTTGAAGTGCTGCCTGAAAACAGGGAATACAGAATAAAAAGTGAAAGATGAAACTCAAAGTATCAACTATGGCCTAATGACCAGTAACAGAAACAAAAACTTCGGTAG
>CAUYQU010020612.1:0-59431 GCA_963574635.1 Cheracebus regulus | reverse complement strand
GTAGGAGGAGAGGCATTCTGATTTTGGGTGTTCTTAGCCTTTTTGCACTGGTTTCTTCCAATTTTTGTGGATTTATCCACCTGTCGTCTTTGTAATTGCCGACTTTCAGATTGGGTCTCTGAGTGGACGTCCGGCTTGTTGGTGATGAAGTTTTTTCTGTTTCTTAGTTTTCCTTCGGGGGCCGCCCCTTCCCTACAGAGCTGGGCCTTCCCGGGTTCAGCTGTGCTTGTTCTCAGTCCTCAGTGCTTCCAATTGCTGTTCTCCTTGTGGGGATGGGACTGGCCGAGCCTGACTAAAAGGGCATCCAGTCCCGTACACTCCGCACCGAGAAGCGCCGCGCTGGCCAAAAGAGTCGCGCTGGCTATCCATGTGGCTCCTTTGCCGGGAATCTCCCAGTCTATGGGCGTCAAAAATTCGTCTGCAATTGCGGCATTCACTTGCTCTCTGCGCTTTCACTGGGAGCTACAATCCTGAGCTGCTGCTACGCGGCCATCTTGGATCTCTCTCCCTATCCCCATTCTTAAATCACTGCATGACTACACATCCAAAAGAACTGAAAGCAGAATCCTTTTGTTCTGAGACAGGATCTCACTGTGTCACCCATGTTGGAGAGCAGCAACACCATCATAGCTCACTATAGCCTCAAACTCCTGGACGCAAGTGATCCTCCTGCCTCAGCTTCCTAAGTAGCTGAAACTACAGGTGCACACCATCACAGCTGTCTAAGTTTTTCACTTTTTGTACAGATAATGTCAGAGTTTGTTGGCCAGACTGGTCTTGAACTTCTGGCATCAAGCCATCCTCCTACCTTGGCCTCCCAAAGTGCTGCGATTACAAAAATAAGCCACTGTTCCCAACCAGAAAGCAGTGTCTTGAAGACATATTTGCACACTGATGTTCATAGCAACAGTCACAATAGTTGAGGTGAATGTTGCTATGGAAACAACCCTCCTGTCCATTTGAATGGATAAACCAAATGTGATGTGTACATATAATGAAATATGTATACATTTCCTTTCTTAAAAAGGAAGGAAATCCTGTTACTTACTGTAACATAGATGAACCTCGAAGTCATTGTGCCAAGCACAGTAAGTCAGTCACAGAAGTATGATTTCTCTTATATGAAGTGTTTAAAGTAGTCAAATTCATAGAAACAGAAATAGAATTGATGTTTACTAGGAGTTAAGGGAAGGGGAAAAGAAGTTAATAGACATAGTTCAGTTTTGCAAAATGATCAAGTTCCTGTAGATCTGTTTTTAACACTGTGCATGTACTTTACAGTATTGAACTCTACACTCAGAATGGTTAAGATGATACATTTTATATGTTTTTACCACAGTTTTAAAAAATATTATCTCTCAGTCCTAATTTATACTACTTTAATGCAAACCAAGCTACTGAAAAGCCAGAAGTGAATGTATACATGAATGTTGTTATTGTTGGATGTAAGTTGGCTGATAGTACATTTTCAGATCATCTTTATACTTGCTGATTTTCTGCCTACTTGTTCTATCAATTATTGAGAAAGGGCTGTTGAAATCTCCAACTGTAATTATTAATTTGTCTGCTTATTTCAAAGCTGTATCAATTTTTGCCATGTATTTTCAAGCTCCCTTGATGGACACATATACATTTAAGTGTTGGAGAATTCACCTCTTTTATCATTATGTAATGCTCCTCATTATCCTTGATAATGTTTCTTGTCCTTGTCTACTTTGTTCAAAATGAATATAGCTACTTCACCTTCCTTTGATTTGCATTTACATGTCACATATTCCTTCACTCCTTTACTTTTAAACTATTTGTCTTTACATCTAAAATAGTTTTGTGTTTTTGAAAGCATATTGCTTAGTGTAAAATCTTAACTTGAACAACTGTATTTTGCTTACATTTGAGAATATTTCATACTTAAGTAATCTACACTTTTTATACTATACTAGAGCTTTAATATCTACCACCCTGACTTCTTTATATTTTCAGCAAATCACTTTATACTTTACTGTTTCACATTAAAACAAATTTTATAAAGTTATGATACCTACGAGGTCTGCCTTGCCTTCTCTGAGGGAAATACCAAAAAATAAAGGACCTAACAAAATCCATGCTTTTAAGAATCTGCATTTATGTTTGTCTCATGACACCACTACCAGAGTTGAGAATTCTTCTCTAACTTTGCAAATAAGAAACTTCTAAATGAACTTTGCGAACATTATAAGGAGTAGAAGGGCATTGCATCTGGGGAATGTTAATGTCGAGAAAAAAAGGATTATTTTAATAAAAATTATGTTCAGAGTCTCTTTCATATGGTTAGAGTTTAACCTTAAAATCTTTTTTTGTTTGTTTTTTTGTTTGTTTTTTGAGACAGAGTTCCCCTTTGTCACCCAGGCTGGAGTGCAGTGGCATGATCTCAGCTTACTGCAACCTCCACATCCTGGGTTCAAGCAATTCTCCTGCCTCAGCCTCCCAAGTAGCTGGGATTGCAAATATGTGTCATGTGTCACCACACCTGGCTAATTTTTTATTTTTAGTGGAGACGGGGTTTCACCATTTTGGCCAGGCTGGACTCAAACTACTGACCTCAAGTGATTGCCTGCCTTAGCCTCTTAAAGTGTTGGAATTATAGGTCTGAGCTACTGTGCCCAGCCTGTTTTTTTTGTTTGTTTGTCTGTTTTGAGATGGAGTCTTACTCTGTCACCCAGGCTGGTGTGCAGTGGCACAATCTTATCTCACTGCAACCTCCTACCTCCATCTCCCAGTTTCAAGTGATTTTCCTGTCTCAGACTCCTGAGTAACTGGGATTACAGAGCCCGCCACCACAATGCCTGGCTCATTTTTGTATTTTTAGTAGAGATGGGGTTTCACCATGTTTGCCAGGCTGGTCTGGAACTCCTATCCTCAAGTGATCCACCCTCTTCAGCCTCCCAAAGTGCTGGGATTACAGGTGTGAGCCACCGCACCAGGCCTAATTTTCTTTTTAAATAGAGACAGGGTCTCCCTATGTTGCCCAGGCTGGTCTTGAACTTCAGGGCTCAAGCAATCCTCTGACCTTGGCCTCCAAAGTGCTGGAATTACAGGCAATTTCCATGGCTGGCTGAATTTTTTTTTTTTAAAGACGGAGTTTTACTTTGTTGCCCAGGTTGGAGACCAGTGGTGCCATCGCAGCTCACTGAAGTCTAGACTTCCTTGGCTCAAGTGATCCTCCTGCCTCAGCCTCTCAAGTAGCTGGGACTACATGTGCAAGCCACCACACTCTGCAAATTTTTAAAATTTTCTTGGGAGAGATAGGGTCTCCCTATGTTGCCCAGGCTGATCTCAAACTCCTGAGCTCAAAGGGTCCTCCTGCCACCATGCCCAGCCTGAAATCATTGTTTAACTTCATCTTATAGTTAGAGAAGTTCTGATGTTATTAGATTCTTCATTTTATGAAATCGCAATTGAACAGCTTCACCAGCGTTCAATATTTAAATGATGTATGCACTCATTTTCATAATATTAATCTGGTCATAAGCTTGAACTTACATAAGTCCTGTGAGAAAGTTTGGATCATAAACAAATTTAATATATCATAATTTCCCTTTGTGATATAAAGGACTATTGCTATTTGTTTTGATATAGATGTATAAAAAAAACTAAGGCAATAAAAAATTTGAACCAATGTAAGATCACTTTACAGATTCATTGTTACCACCTCACCACTCTACAAGTTCTTTTTATTTTCTATTTTCATAAAAAATACTATACTGCTGTGTCGTTATGGTTTAACTGAACTTTTTAAAATGAAATAATACCTAATGATTTATTGAGACATAATACATATAAGATACAATTAACCCATTTAAAATATACAATTCATTGTGTTTGAGTATATTCAGAAGTTGAATCAATCAATATTAGAACATTTTCATTGCCCCATAAAGAAGCCTAGTACCCATTAGCAATCACTTATTTTCTTTCAGTCCCTCCTGTGGCCCTATGCAACTGTAAGTCTTTTCTCTATCTCTATGGATTTTTATATTATGGGCATTTTGTATAAATAAAACCATAAAGTATGTGGTCTTTATGAGTAGATTCTATCAGCATGTTTTTAAGGATTTTCTATATGTATTGGTACTTTCTATTTTGAATAATATTTTATTGTATAAATGTAACACTTTATTTTTCCATTTGTCAGTTGATGAGCATTTTTGTTATTTATGCTTTGGGGCTATTATGAATAATGTGGAGACATATGCTTTACTCTAGATTTAGAATGTGCCCTTGATTTTTTATTTTTATTTTTATTTCTTTTTGAGACTGAGTCTTGTTCCTTTGTGCCCAGGCTGGAGTGTAGTGTCATCATTTCAGCTCACTGCAACCTCCGCCTCCTGGGTTCAAGCGATTCTCCTGCCTCAGTCTCCCAAGTAACTGGGATTACAGATGCCCACTACCATGCCTGGCTAATTTTTTATATTATTAGTGGAGATGGTGTTTCACCATATTAGCCAGGCTGGTCTTGAACTTCTGACCTCAGGTGATCTGCGTGCCTCAGCTTCCCAAAGTGCTGGCATTACAGTCATGAGCCACTGTTCCCGGCCTAACAAGGTTTTGTTTTTGTTTTTGCTTTTTGTGACATAGTCTCACTCTTTTGCTCAGGCTGGAGTGCAGTGGTGCAATTTCAGCTCACTGCATAGAATGTGCTCTGTTTTAAAACATTAGATCTTTATGACATAATTTTATTTTCAAACATCAGTTTTCATCGCCTGAAGATAATCAGATAGTTATCAAACTTTGTTAATAATTTCCTTGGTTCTAAAGAAGAGAGATTGATGGTTCTAAAGAAGAAAGATTTACTGACTTTTTAATATAAAGTAAACTATGGCTGTGCACGGTGGCTCATGCCTATAATCCCAGCACTTTGGGAGGCTGAGGCGGGTGGATCACTTGAGGTCAGGAGTTCAAGACCAGCCTGACCAACTTTATGAAGCCCCGACTCTACTAAAATACAAAAATTAGCTGGGTGTTGTGTGTGCCTGTAATCCCAGGTACTCAGGAGGCTGAGGCAGGAGAATCACTTGAAACTGGGAGGCAGAGATTTCAGTGAGCTGAGATGGCACCACTGCACTCCAGCCTGGGTGACAGAGCAAGACTCTGTCTCAAGAAAAATAGGAATAAATAAATAAAGTGAAGTGTTACATTAATTATATTTGAATTGTTTTTGTATCAAATAGATATTTGGTGCTTGAAAAACTGAAGAAAGAAGATGCTGACCGAATTCATATATTCAGTTCCTTTTTCTATAAACGCCTTAATCAGAGAGAGAGGAGAAATCATGAAACAACTAATCTGTCGTAAGTCAAACTCTGAAAATATTTAACAGATGTAAGTCACTCATATTTAAGTAAAAAATCACATACTTGAAAGAAAACACAAATTGCTGTAATTCTCTTGCTTATTTGTTAAATTCTCCAGCCAGGAAGAGAACACACTAAGTAAATTAATTCCATTTTCATTCTTCATGGGTTCATATTCACCTGCCTTAAACTAACTTTATGCTAGTTTTGGAACACATTATATTTGGAAAAAATGTACAATATCATTTATTTATTTTATCAGTTTGCAAAGTTAATATAATTCATAATATTCCAGTACTTTCAGAATACCTGGAATTCATAAATGTTCTAGGTCAAATATCTAGGATAGTGTTTCCCACATGTGACTGATAGGTTTTTTAAAAATTACTTAGATACTTACTAACTACAGATTACTCTGTTTTATCCTAGATGTTTATCGATAATATCTAAGAGGGGAACATGTGAATCTATACTCTTAATAAGCTTTTTGGGTGATTCTTCTCAGACAGATTAAGGAAATACTATTGTACATACTAGGCCTTATTTATTTTATTTTTTTCAAGACAGGGTCTCACTCTGTCGCCCAGGCTGGAGTACATTGGTGCGATCTTGGCTGACTGCACCCTCTACCTCCCACTCTAAAGCAATACTCGCACCTCAGCTTTCCAAGTAGCTGGGACTAAGGCACATACCACCCCACCCAGCTAATTTTTGTAGAGACAGGGTTTCGCCATTTTGCCCAGGCTGGTTTCAAACTCCTGGGCTCGAGCAATCTGCTTGCCTCTGCCTCCCAAAGTACTGGGATTTCAGGTGTGAGCCATCATGCCCACCTATTTTCTTTGTAATTTCTCTCCATATAGTGATAGCATCTAGCTCTGATATTTGCTAGTAATTGATACACTTGAAATATACTTAAGAATTGGTACATTTTAAAATTCAAAACTAGTGTTAGATATCTTCAATTGC
Organism: Cheracebus regulus; assembly: GCA_963574635.1. NCBI lineage: Eukaryota > Metazoa > Chordata > Mammalia > Primates > Pitheciidae > Cheracebus > Cheracebus regulus. The sequence continues at coordinate 53,135 of CAUYQU010020612.1, read as the reverse complement.
TGGCTGCTATGCATAATATAAATATTTTCTCTTATTTCAGCAATTTCTAATGTTGCATCTTAGAGTTGGTAATAGTCATTGGTTTTCACCAATGCTCATAGTCTGTATTGCTTCATCTACCATCAGATAATGCTCACTTTTCCTACTGTCTTCTCCCCAGTTGCCCTAAGTTGTGCTTGGCTACACCTCTCAATATAATTGCTAGTACCAATTCTGCAGTAATAAAAATAGTAGAGAAGTCTAGGCAACACAAGCACTAGAACCTTCACCTCTAAGATGGAGTAGCAGGAGTAAAATATCTTTCTCCCGTAGTCCATGCCTTCCTAGTTTTCATCCAACAAGTTCTGTTTTCTTTCTGCAGTTTGTTAAACTATTTTATACAACTGTTTGAGCTGTTACATCTGAATCTTCTTAATTTATAAATCACTACATATAAGCCAGAACACTGGAAATATTTCAGAAGCTTGTAATTTATCTCTTTCTTACAGAATACAGCAAAAGCGACATGGGAGAGTAAAAACATGGACCCGGCATGTAGATATTTTTGCAAAGGATTTTATTTTTGTACCCCTTAATGAAGCGTGAGTAAGAATTTCCCTTATGTAAATGAAGGCAATTTTTAAAAAATGAGTATGAGATGAATTCGTTATAAAACATCTTTCTGAAATCTCTTACATATATTTATATTTATACTGCCGTTTATACAAAAATTAATGCAGTTTCACAGTGAATCATGTAAGATGTTGAACTTTACAAACAATAGACCAGATACCTTTCTAATCTCATTTTATTCATTAATGTCAAATAATATTTTTCTTAAAAAAAAGATGCTTATTGTCTAGCAGGTAACCTATAGAAAAGTATTATTTTATACAAAAAGATGATTAAGTCTCATAAAGGAATTGGAATCTTAAGTTTAAAATACACTTCTGTTTTTAACCAGAAAGGAGAAATGATGGTTGGATTTATGCCATTTGTTCAAATTAAAAACGATGCTATTTGAAGCAGTTTCTAAGTAAATGTAGATTTTTAAATATTTGTATTATTCTCTTCCAATGACTAGAGAAGATAGTATTGCTAGTATTATTATACAATTAAAACTTGAAAGTTTTTTGTATTTATTCTTTTGTTTTTCTATGCCCTCGATCCAAAGACCACCAGAAATACACTTGTAGTTGGAAAACTTGGGCTTATTACTTGCATCAAGGAAAAACACACACCATGGGCACCTCTGGGGCCTATCAATAAAGGAGTGTTTGAAAGAACCTGTGACAGAATCTAGGCTTTCCTTAGGTGATGTGGGGGAGGGTCTAAAGTAGTAGTGGTTTGCTTAGGTAAAGAAGAGCATTCACTTATTAGTAAAGAAGAATGTTGGCTGTTTTGTGGTTTCCAACCATGACCTTATGTTTTTCTCTACTTAGACAAATTATTATATGGCCCTCCTTTATCTCGTTGTATCATGCTTACAGAATATGCTTTCCTGGAGTTGGTATTCTATGAGATTGTTTATGAATTTTTTTTTTAACTTTTGTAGAGATAGGGGCTTCACTATGTTGCTTAGGCTGGTCTTGAACTCTAAGACTCAAGCCGTTACCCCACCTCAAGCCTCCCAAGTAGCTGGGATGAGCCACTGCTCCTGGCAAAGCTATATATTTTAAAATTCATATTATCATAGTAAAATTTAAAATCACATTTAAAACTAGTTAATTTCTTTATTCTCTTCAAAAGAAGGTTTTGGCTGGGCACGGTGCCTCACGCCTGTAATCCCAGCACTTTGGGAGGCCAAAGTGGGCAGATTATTTGAGGTCAGGGGTTCCAGATCAGCCTGGCCAACATAGCAAAACCTCATCTCTACTGAAAATACAAAAATTAGCTGGGCGTAGTGTTCCATGCCTGTAATCCCAGCTACTCAGGAGGCTGAGGCAGCAGGATTGCTTAAACCCAGGAGACAGAGGTTGCAGTGAGCCAAGACTGCACCACTGCTCTCCAGCCTGGGCGGCAGAATGAGACTCAGTCTCAAAAAAAAAAAAAAAAAAAAAAAGGTTTCTTGACCAGGTACTAATTTGTCACGTAAAGTAACATGTGAGCTGCTTACTAGGTGAAAGGGAGGAAAGCCATTTGTCAGAAATGAATTATAAAAATTTAAAATAGAGATATAATTTGATTGCACACAATTTAGGGATAGAGACACATCCCTCCTAGTCACTATACCTGTGCATGGAAGTTATCAGTGCTTCCAGTCATTTTGGTGAAAGGTAGAAAATGAACCCTGTAGGAGGACTCTACCATTTGTAGATGAAAAAATAGTCTATAAATCAAGAGAGCTTGTTTTTGTTTTTGCTTTTTTTTTTTGGAAGAGATAAAAGCTACAAGTATACACTAATTATATTAGATTGGCTGCCGTATATTTGTCATCTATTTTATTTTTATTTTTTTCTGGTGGTACCAATTTTTTTTTCTTTTTCTTTCTTTTCTCGAGATAGGGTCTGTCTCTGTCACCCAGGCTGGAGTGCAGTAGTGTGATGTTGGCTTACTGCAGCCTCAACCTCCCAGGCTTAAGTGATCCTCCAACCTCAGCCTCCTGAGTAGCTGGGACTATAGGTGCATGCCAGCACACCCAGCTAATTTTTGTATTTTTTAAAGAGGATGGGGTTTTGCCGTGCTACCCAGGCTGGTCTCAAACTCCTGAGCCAAAGCAATCCATCTGCCTTAGCTTCTCAAAGTGCTGGGATTACAGGCATGTGCCATTGTACCCAGTCCTAATTTTTTTCTTAAGTTTCTAAGCAGTTTATTAAAAATTATTACAGTACTTACCAGGAACACAAATTTGATGTTTGGATCTAATCCATCTTAAGTGAAATTGCCTGGGGATATTCTTTTCTTTTGTTTAGGTTTTTTTAGAGATAGAGTCTCATTCTGTTGCCCAGGCTGGAGTACAGTGGTGCAATCATAGCTCACGGAAGCTTCAAACTCCTAGGCTTAAGTGATCCTCCTGCCTCAGCCTCCTGAGTCGCTGGAACTACAGGCGTGTGCCACAGGTCCAGCTAATTTTTTTAAATTTTTTGTAGAGATGGGGTCTAACTTTGTTGCCCAGACTGGTCTCAAACTTCTGGCCTCAAGCAGTCCTCTCATCTCAGCCTCCCATAGCACCAGGATTACAGGCTGAGCCACTGCAACTCGCCAAAATTGCCTGTGTTAGCCTCTCTTCTGCTGCTAAAGTTAATGTAGCTGTTATTAAAAGGAATGATAAAAGCAAAACCCTGGCTTAATGGAAGTAATTGTTGGAAGTAATTGTCTGATTCAGCTTTCTCTTCTTAGCCAGACCAAAAAGGATTTTTCCTAGTTTTTAGGTGAGGCAAATTTGTAGCTTATCTATATTGACATAGTTAAGAAATGTTAGGCTGAAAGAATGAAGAAAACAAACACAAAGAAAAAAAATTGTTAAGAACTGTGATAGGCTTAGGTTACAGCTGTAGGTTGAGAGTCACTATATTATACTATATTTCATGAATTTCATTTTATTTATTTTGAGATGGAGTCTCACTCTGTCTCCCAGCTGGAGTGCAGTGGCACCATCTTGGTTCACTGCAGCCTCCGCCTCCCAAGCTCAAGTGATTCTCCCACCTCTGCCCCCTACCCCAGTAGCTTGGACCACAGGCACATGCCACAACATGCAGCTAATTTTTTGTATTTTTGGTAGAGTTGGGGTTTTGCCACATTGCCCAGGCCAGTGTTGAATTCCTGAGCTGAAGTGATCCACCTGCCTCAGCTTCCCAAAGTGTTGGAATTATAGGCGTCAGCCACCGTGCCCAGCCTCATCAATTTTTAACACATTTTTTTCATATTTCAACATGTCTAAAGTTGAGATGTGACTTAGAGTTAGCTATGTGTTAGAAATTATGAAATGAAGAGGTTGGTGTGTTAGCCTGATGTAAATCCATAGGGTAGTAAGGATTAATAATGAAGAACAGGAGAGAAGCAAGCATTCATCCATCTGGCCTTCACGATACTGAAGATGAAGCCAGCCAGCCTTTATGACCTTTCTACTGGATGCTGTCCAATGAAGAGATAGATAGTGTTGTTTCTTAGTACTACCTTGGGTACTGTAATCTTTTGCAGAAATGAGAGAATGTGGTATAATTTTTATTCCATACCAAGATAATATGTTTTTCATCTAGCAAGTATTATTTAACACCCTCCCATAGGACAGATACTATTGTGTTTGACCAATAAATTCCAACATCTATAGCCTGTCCCTTGTATCCCAACACAGCCCTGTGTCTAGCAAAAAATTAATATTGGCCAGGACTGTACAGCTTCTTGCTTGTGTCCTATACTCTACTGTTGGGAACAGTGATATATGAATTCAGCTATATCATAAGCACCTACTTGATAGCTGGAACGCTTTACTAATACTGAAATTTTTGTAAAGGACTAGATTAGATGTGTTATTTCTTTTTAAGGTATTAAATTCCAATATAGCATGAGATAAAACATATATACATATTTTTGATATTAAGCTTTTCCTATCTTATTAATAATAACACAGTAAAAGTAAAAAGAAAACTGTATATGCAGTTATTAGAAAATGTTGAAAATCATATGCTCCAATTAGACTGCTGAAGACAGTTTAATCTTTAAGATGGATAGTTTTCTATCTTTTTACATAAAGAGAAGGCAAATGGGAATGATGAGTTGCAAAGTGACATATTTACCAGATAAAGCAATGCCTTTTTTATTCAAAAAAACAAGAAAAGGTTCAGGGATTATTTGCAAAAGTAAATACAGGCTATATAATTTTAATATAAACTATGTTATTTTTGAATAAACACTGTATTCTATTAATGAATCAGTGATCACATAAAACAATTGTGTTAATTTGAGAATTGAAAAAATAGGCTTTTATTTTTCTTTTTTTGAGACAGAGTCTTGCTCTGTCACCCCCAAGCTGGAGTGCAGTGGAGTGTTCTTGGCTCACCACAACCTCCACCTCCTGAGGTCAAATGATTCTCCTGCCTTAGCCTCCAGAGCAGCTGGGATTACAGGTGCACACCACTGTGTCTGGCTAATTTTCATATTTTTAGTAGAGACAGGGTTTCCCCATGTTGGCCAGGCTGGTCTCGAACTCCTGACTTCAGGTGATCCCCCCGCCTTGGCCTCCCAAAGTGCTGGGGTTATAGGCGTGAGCTACCACGCCCAGCCAAAATTAGGCATTCTTAATAAATTCATTGGCAAGAACTTTAGAAAAAACATTTTAATTGATGTGTATCGCCAAATATAATAAACTTTTCTAATAACATATTTAGTCATTTCATTTGTTTTTTACAGTGCACACTGGTTTTTGGCTGTTGTTTGTTTCCCCGGTTTGGAAAAACCAAAGTATGAACCTAATCCTCATTACCATGAAAATGCTGTCATACAGAAATGTTCAACTGTAGAGGACAGTTGTATTTCTTCTTCAGCCAGTGAAATGGACAGTTGTTCACAAAACTCTTCTGCAAAGCCTGTAATTAAGAAGATGCTAAACAAAAAACATTGCATAGCTGTAATTGATTCCAATCCTGGGCAGGAAGAAAGTGACCCTCGTTATAAGAGAAGCATATGCAGTGTGAAATATAGTGTGAAAAAAAAAAATCATACTGCAAGTGAAAATGAAGAATTGAATAAAGGAGAATCTACATCCCAGAAAGTTACTGATAGGACTAAAAGTGAGAGTGGCCCACAGAATGAAGGTTTAAGTTCCATGCATCATACAGGTACGTATCTAAATGTTTTGAAAGAATGAAAAAATTCAGAATAATTTGGATATTTTAATAAACAGGATTAAGGCTGGGCATAGTGGCTCATACCTATAATCCCAGCACTTTGGGAGGCCGAGGCAAGTGGATCATGAGGTCAGGAGATTGAGACCATCCTGGCTAACATGGTGAAACGTCGTCTTTACTAAAAATAGAAAAAATTAGCCAGTGTGGTGGCATGTGCCTATAGTCCCAGCTACTAGGGAGGCTGAGGCAGGAGAATCACTTGAACCCAGGAGGTGGAGGGTTTAGTTAACTGAGATTGTGCCACTGCACCCCAGCCTGGGCAAGAAAGTGAGACTCTGTCTCAAAAAAAAATAATAAACAGGATTAAGATCCTGTTTTAAAAAAAAAAAATCAGATTAATGGCTGGATGTGGTGGCTCACACTTATAATCCCAAGACTTTGGGAGGCCGAGGCAGGAGGATCTCTTGAGGCCAGGAGTTTGAGACCAGCCTGGGCAACATAGCAATACCCCATCTCTAAAAAATAAATGAAAATGTTTAAAGAATTTACTTATTATAGTAACATAACTTTTAATTTATACTGAGGTATAATTGTAACATTCACTCATTTTAGGAGTGTAGCTTAATTGAGCTTTGATAAATGTATACATACAGTCATGTAATCACTACCGCAATCAAACTTGAGAATATGGCCAGGGCACAGTGACTCCTGTCTATAATCCCAACAATTTGAGGGGCTGAGATGGGCAGATCACTTGAGCTTAGAAATTTGAAACCAGTCTGGGCAACATGGTGAACTCCTGTCTCTATCAAAAATATAAAAACTTAGATACAGTGCTTCAGATCTGTGGTCCCAGCTACTTGGGAGGCTGAAGAGGGAGGATTGCTTGAGCTCAGGGGGCTGAGGTTGCAGTGAGTGGAGATCATGCCAGTGCACTCCAGCCTGGGTTCCAGAGTGAAACCCCATCTCAAAAGAAAAAACAAACAAACAAAAAAATTGAGAACTGTTTCATCACTCCAAAAAAACAGTCCACTTATGCCCTTTTTGTAGTTTGTCTCTTCTGTCACCCCCCGAGTGGAATTTTGAAATTGTAGTACAAGGTTTACATTTTCCATTTATTGGAACTTCGATTTATTTTTATTTCATAGGAAATTTACAGTATTCAGCCTTAACAGTAGTTGTGCAGGCTGGGCTTGGTGGCTCACACGTGTAATCCCAGCACTTTAGGAGGCTGAGGTGGGTGGATCACTAGGTCAGGAGTTCAAGACCAGCTTGGCCAACATGGTGAAACCCCATCTCTACTAAAAATACAAAAATTAGCCAGGTGTGATGGTGCATGCCTATAATCCCAGCTACTAAGGAGGCTGAGGCAGGAGAATTGCTTGAACCCAGGAGACAGAGGTTGCACTGAGCTGAGATTGCGCCACTGCCTTCTAGCCTGAACGGCAGAGCAAGACTCTGTGTCAGAACTAAAAAAAAAAAAAAAAAAAAAAAACAGTAGTTGTGCAGTGTTAGATGTATAAGACAAATTAGACCTGAGTTTACGTGGTAGTAAATTGAGATCAAATGGACTGAGGCAGAAATGAAAGCTTTCTCTTCAAAATAGTTGTGTACATTCCAGTGAAAACTTGGTTCTTCATTCCTCACTCTCCTTCACTGTTTTCAGTGGAAAGAGGAGCACTGGTCCCATCTCGGCTTGTTTAAATCTCTCTTCAGCCCTGATACATTGATTTTTGTCCTTGAGTCAGTTCCATAATTGTGGAACCTGTTAAAGAAATCTAATTTCTATTCAAATTCTTAAATTTGATATCAAGTCAATTGTATAATTTCCTCCCCAACCTACAAGTAAAATAGTCGTCTCTATAAAAACCTGTAACAGGCCAGTTGCGATGGCTCATGCCCGTAATCCCAGCACTTTAGGAGGCCTACGAGGGCGGATCACAAGGTCAGCAGTTCAAGACCAGCCTGGCCAACATGGTGAAACCCTGTCTCTGGTAAAAATGCAAAAATTAGTTGGGCATGGTGGCGGGTGCCTGTAATCCCATAATCCCAGCTACTTGGATGGCTGAAGCAGGAAAATCGCTTGAACCCAGGAGGCGGAGGTTGCGGTGAGCCGACATTGTGCCATTGCACTCCAGCCTGGGCGACAAAAACAAGATGTCAAAAAAAAAAAAAACAAAACCCATAACATGCTATAATGTGTGCCTTGCAAACTCTTAAAAACTGTGAATAGATATAATACATTTTTCTTCTTTTTTTTCTAACACCTTGGTCATGGAACTAATAAATTTTTTTTGGATGAAAAATATTGGTATAGGATATAGAATAAATTATGTGATTCAGAAAGAACCTATCAAAAATTGCAAATCCTGAACATACTCTTGGTACTTATACCAGATTGTATCATTTTAGTGAGTCAGAAAGCTATGTTTGAGCCTTTTTTTTTTTTTTTTGAGACAGAATCACCCAGTCTATCTTGGCTCACTGCAACCTCTGCCTCCTGGGTTCAAGCAATTCTCTTCTCTTGCCTCAGCCTCCCTAGTAGCTGGGATTACAGGTGCATGCCTCCTTGCCCAGCCTGTGTAGCTCTTATAAGAAATCTCCTAAGCAGGAAAATCTAGAATAGATTAGTGGCTACTTGGCGCTTTTGGAGTGGGCAGGTGAAGTGGATGGGAATGTAGGAAGAGAGTGACAGCCAAATGGTATGGGGTTTCTTTTTGAGATAATGAAAACTTTTAAAAATTGGTTGTGATGATGGCTGTGCATATACTAAAAACCATTAGATTGTATACTTTTAATGAGTGTATATGGTATGTGAATTAAATTTCAGTATGGCTATATTTTTTAAGTGTTCTTTTGACCAGTAATCTTACATACTTTAATGTGAATTCAAATAACTGAATTAAGGTGCTTGACTTAAAGCAATGGGACAAAAGCCTAGGGCTTCATATACACAAACTCCAGAGCTTTCTAGTGCCCTTTCCTACAAATTAATTTTCTGCTCAGGTAACAGCTAGTTAAATTTGAGTAAGTAGCCTCAAAAATCCTAATGGAGACCAAAGCCAAAAATAATTTTTTTTTATGTAGTTTGCCTTCTTAGTACTTGTTTATCCCGTTTACTCTTTTTTTTGGGTTGGCGGGGGGCGGGGACGGAGTCTTGCTCTGTCACCAGGCTGGAGTGCAGTGGCGCAATCTCAGCTCACTGCAACCTCCACCTCCTGGGTTCAAGCAGTTCTTCCACCTCAGCCTCCCAAGTAGCTGGGACCACAAGCACGAGCCACCACGCCTGGCTAATTTTTTGTATTTTTTTAAGTAGAGACAGGGTTTCACCATGTTGGCCAGGATGGTCTCAATCTCTTGACCTCATGATCCGCCCACCTCGGCCTCCCAAAGTGCTGGGATTACAGGCGTGAGCTACCACGCCCGGCCCCCATTTACTCATTTTTAAATTATAGTTTGTACATTTTGTTTTGTTTTTAGTACGTGTATACCATATCAGCTATTTCTTCCTCTGAACAAATGTTTCAAAAAAAATTACATATAGTGATTTCACATATAGTCAACAAGTGTTGATACTTACATCAGATAACATGCTGTAGTAAATAAGTGGAAATTAGGGTTTTACACTCAACTAGGGAAATAATAATGTGTGGAATCACTACTTTCACTTGCTGTTTTTTCACTTGACACAATATGAAACAGTTGGTTTACCATGGTTCATGAAAAATGTGTAAGCTTAAACTCTAGAATCACACTGAGCATCCTCACATGGTCTCATTATATGAGAAGTTCTCAGGAACTGACACTGATTTAGAAAACCACTGATCAAGTCATCATCTCTTGTGTCATTTGTTTATAGAGGTCATTTGTTTATGCCAGGTCATTTGTTTATGGAGGGAATTGACTATCATTTAAGTTATTTTCTCTTGGTTTTGAAAGGCATTTGTAGTTTAGTTTGTGTAAGGTAAATATACTCGTATGACCATAGTTTACATAGTTAATAATGATTTGCTGCTAGAAATAACCTGATTGTAATTGGCTAATTCTGAATTGTATGAAGATTTTGGACAAATTTTATTGAAATACAGATGTTTTAGCTTTAAATAGAATTAAAAATACAGATTTTTGGAAAAGATAAATTGAAGAGATCATTCTCTTTTTTTCTTTCTTCTTTTTTTTTTTTTTTGAGACAAGGTCTCACTCTCTTGTCCAGACTGGAATGCAGTGGCACAATCATAGATCACTGAAGCCTCTACCTGCCGGACTCAATCAAGCAGTCCTCCCAACTCAACCTCCTAAGTAGCTAGGACTATAGGCATGTGCCATCTGCCCGGCAAAATTTATTTTCTGTAGAGACAGGGTCTCCCTATGTTGCTCAGACTGGTCTCAAACTTATGTGTTCAAGCAATCACCTCATCTCAGCCTCCCAGAGTGTTGGGATTACAGATGTGAGCCACTGCGCTCAGCCCATAGTGCTTTTTTTTTGGTTGTGGCAGATATTTGTTCTTTTTTGAGACAGTCTCACTTTCATGAAAGTTAAGAGTACAGCAGTACAATCACAGTTCACTGCAGCCTCAACCTCCCATGCTTAAGTGATCCTCCCACTTCCTGAGTAAGTGGGAGGCTTCCTGAGTAAGTGGGACCACCCGTGCATACCACTACACCTGACTAATTCTTTATTTTTTTGTAGAGACAGGGTCTCACTGTGTCACCCAGGTGAACCTTCTGGACTCAAGTGATTCTCTGCCTGAGCCTCCCAAAGTGCTAGGATTACAGGTGCTAGGCCACTGTGCCCGGCCCCATACTGCTTTATTGGTTATTTGAAATAGTATGCTTCTGAACACAACAGTTAGACCTATATATCTTTTTTTTCTTTTTTCTTTTTTTATTGAGACAGAGTCTTACTTTGTCATTCAGGCTGGAGTGCAGTATCACGATGTCAGCTCTCTGCAACCTCCATTTCCCGGGTTCAAGCAAGTCTCCTGTCTCAGCCTCCTGATTAGCTGAGATTACTGGTGGATGCCACCATGCCTGGCTAGTTTTTGTGTTTTTAGTAGAAATGAGTTTTCACCATGTTAGCCAAGTTGGATTATATATCTTTCCAGAAATACATTTTGCTTCCTTTTCATCCCATCTCGTTTATATTACTTTCTTAACACCTTTTTAGTAACTTATACCAAAGTAAATTTTATCCTGTCTGTAATACCTAAAAGTCATCCTTTTTAAATTTTTGAAAGAAAAATAAATAAAAATGAGTTGGGCATAGTGTTGTGCACCTGTAATCCCAGCATTCTGGGAGGCCAAAGCAGGAGGATGGCTTGAGCCTAGGAGTTTAAGGTTACAGTGAGTTATGATTGCATCACTGGACTCCAGGCATGGCAAATGAGTGAAAGAAATCCTGTCTCTTAAAAATCAAAAAAATATGAGGCCAGGCACAGTGGCTCACACCTATAATCCCAACACTTTGGGAGGGAAAGACAGGTGGATCACTTGAGGCCAGGAGTTCAAGACCAGCCTGGTCAACATGGCAAAACCCCATCTACTAAAAATACAAAAATGCCAGGCATGGTGGTGTGCACCTATAATCCCAGCTATTCAGTAGGCTGAAGCAGAAGAATCACTTCTACCTGGGAGGCAGAGGTTTCAGTGAGCCGAGATTGTGCTGCTGCACTCCACCCTAGGTGACAGAGCAAGACTCTGTCTCAAAAAATAAAAATTTTTTTAAAAAAGTAAAATAAAATGATATTTTGAAATGGTAATAAATCTTACATTTCTTTGAAACATGTTGTGATTAGCTTCTTTCAGCAAAATAATTGATTCTTATTATTTGTCTAAAACAAACCTATTACTTGTAGTTAATGTTCATTTTTGTCCTGAATTATATAATTTTCCATATTTCTGAAATTTTAATTATAAAATTATGCAGTTGCATTTTCTTTTATGTTCTATGATTTGCTATTTCTGTTATTTGATGTTCAGACGGTCGTAGCTTTCATTACTAAAGATATCTGATGGTTGAGCGTGGTGGCTCAATGCCTGTAATCCCAGCACTTTGGGAGGCCAAGGCGGGCAGATCACCAGTCACCTGAGGTCAAAAATTTGAGACGAGCCTGGCCAACATGGTAAAACCCCGTCTCTACTAAAAATACAAAAATTAGCTGGGCGTTGAGGCGGGCAGTCGTAGTCCCAGCTATTCGGGAGACTGAAGCAGGAGAATCGCTTGAAGCCAGGAGGCGGAGGTTGCAGTGAGCCGAGATCATGCCATTGCACTCTAGACTGAGCGACAAGAGCGAAACTCCATCTCAAAAGAAAAAAAAAGATACCTGACTTTTAAAGATAAAACGTATTTATTTGTTTATGTATATACATATGTATATGTATTTAAGTATATATATATTTAATCATAGCTGATACCTAGTTTCTAAATTTTAATGAATTTTAGCATCTGAGTAGCAGAAACAACTGTAATTGACAGGTTTTTAAAGTAACTTACCTTATGCTTGTAATATTATACACTAAGGCAGATTTTGTTTCCTTGACTAGTATATTGTTAACTACTAGCATTAATTTCAACCTTATATACTATGAGTGATAGATGTGGCCTTTTTTATTATGTGATGTTTCTTATTGATACAGATGGCTTAAGCAAAATCAGACTAAACTATGGTGATGAATCAACTGAAGGTGGTAAAATGCTTGAAGATGAACTCATCGACTTCTCAGAAGATCAGGATAACCAGGTAAAACTTAGTGCTTGGCAAAAAGTTCTAGTGTTTTATCTAATTACAAGGTTTTCTTGCCGAACATAGTGGTGCACACCTGTAGTCCCAGTGACTTGGGAGGCTAAGGCAGGAAGATCTCTTAAGCCTAGGAGTTTTGAGTTCAGCCTGGCAACATAGGAGACTCCGCCTCTTTAAAAAAAAAAGGAAAGAAAAAAATTTTCCTTCATAAAGTCTTGTAAAGCAATTTCTTTGACTAGTAATTTATCATGGCTTCTGAATTTGGATCATGTCTTAAAAAACAAATTCAGCTTTAAAGTCAGAAGTTGCCAGGATAAATGTTTTCATGATGTTGTTGCTGCTGCTACGGTGGTGTGGACTGAACTTTAACATAATGCTAATTATCCCACCCTAACTCAGCTACCACCAAGACTACCCACCTTCCTCTTTCAAAGCATTTATGGGCAATACTTAACCTTTAATCTGACTTGACATTCAAGAAGCAAATGTTTAAACCTTTAATTATGTGGTATATAAGTACCAAAAAAATTAATATCATTTTCCCATTTTGCCAGTAATTTTTTTTCTCCTGTCTGATTTGATTTATATATGTTATGGCAGAAGCAGGTAATATTTAATTAAAGTTAACATAGATGAATTCTGACTTTTCCTTAGATTCTCATTTGCCCTAATAAACAATATTAACACCAAGAGTAAAATATATCTGTCAATATACTTTATTTCTTAGCTACAGTTAAAGAGGATTTTATATTGAGAAAAGTTTATAAGAATCCTACAGCATACCATTTTGTTAATTCTCTGACCTTTCATTAGTTGTTAGGACATACTGATTTGTACAGTAGTGAAGATGGCTTTCTACTGTATCTTTCCTTTTTGTTTAATCTTCTGTGAACAAAAGGCATTTTATGATATATTTTGGTTTACAACATATGGCAGCTAAATACAGCTTTTCAATCCAACATATATAGGAATTACATTCATGATTTATAATGAGCACTTGTTCTTAGGCACTTTTGGTTATAGCAGTTAACCTGTGATGTGAACAAGCTGATGTAACTGTGTTTTATTATTACTGTTATTCCTGCTTTAGGTTATTACATTCGTAAAGTTGCCAGATGTCCTTAAGTTAGCTTCTCACAAGAGAGGTGGATATATGAGTTTCTCAAGGAAAACAGTGTTTCCAAAAACCCTTTAAATATTGCTAATATGAAAACATTATCCATGTAAAATAATATAGGTTATTTATATCCTCTTGTGAAACAGCTGTCTTAGCCAGCAAACTAAATTTTTGTAAAAATAAACTAAAATCAGAGCAGTAATATTTGATGGGAGAAGAATCAGTCATGATACATTCAGTCTTAAAGATTTATTCTAGAATAAGTAAATGTAACAATTTGTTATAAATCTCTGATAGTTTCTTTCCCTTAAAATGTCAGTGTTGTGGCATTAGATAATTGGAATTAAGTAACATACCACATCTCTAGTGTCTAATCACCTAAATAGAGAAAAAATATTGGCATTCATTACGAATATTTTTGTCTTCAGTGTGCTATTTTGTTAGGCTATTATTTAGATTATATATTTTCAATATTAACAGTAGGCTGTCTTTTATAGGATGATAGCAGTGATGATGGATTCCTTGCTGATGACAACTGCAATTCAGAGATAGGACAGTGGCATTTAAAGCCTTCTATCTGTAAACAGTAAGCATTAACTATATCTTGCAAACTGCATAATTTTTATTTAAGTATGCTCATAAAACATAACAGGACAATTTTTATTTAAACAAATATTTAAGCAAAACTCATAAATGCTGTCAGAGTCAGTGAGGAAACTTGAGGCATGCTATCCAGGGATTAAAATGGGAAGAATGGATAATCATTTCAGTCCTCCATTTGCCAGTTTCCCCAGCCTCTGTGTGCACATGTGCACACACAAGTGTTTTGTTTTGTTTATCTTTGTAAACTTTCAATCTTTTTTTTGGTTGTGTTTAGTTTTGGTTTTTTGAGACAGAACTTGCTCTCTTGCTTACACTGGAGTGCAGTGGTGTGATCTCAGCTCACCACATCTCTGCCTCCCTGGTTCAAGTGATTCTCATGCCTTAGCTTCTGAAATAGCTGGGACTACAGGTGTGTGCCAGCATGCCTGGCTAAGTTTTATATTTTTAGTAGAGATCAGGTTTTGCCATGTTGGCCAGACTGGTCTCAAACTCCTGGCCTCAAGTGATCCACCTGCCTCAGCCTCCCAAAGTGCTGGGATTACAGGTGCTACCCACCGTGCCTGGCCACAACTTTGGATAGTGAACCACTATTCATTTTTATTAACAGTGTTTGGGAGCAGAAATCACTATATATCAAAACAGTAACATGAGGTTGGCGTTTACACTGATTCCTTAGCTACTTTATGAAGGTTGTGGAGTAAACAAAGGCAGACGTAAGAGACATGTTCCATCCAGCTGAAAACTCCAAATAAGAGTAAGTCAGTTTTGGTTTTCAGAAGTACATGTTTCTTCTGAGGTCACTCCAGAGATGCCAAACTGCTTAGGTTTAATCTCTTTTGACTTTTTTTAAATAGAAAATTGTTGACAGAAAGTCTATTAAGATACTTTGAAAATGAAGCATCATTTCATAGGAAAATAGAGACTAGGGTAGTTAAAGAATCTGCTCTTGGCCGGGCATGGTGGCTTATGCCTGTAATCCCAACACTTTGGGAGGCTGAGGCAGGCACATCACGAGGTCAAGAGATGGAGACCATCCTGGCCAATATAGTGAAACCCCATATCTACTAAAAACACAAAAATTAGCTGGGTGTGGTGGCACATGCCTATAGTCCCGGCTACTCTGGAGGCTGAGGCAGGAAAATTGCTTGAACCTGGGAGGCGGGGGTTGCAGTGAGCTGATATTGAGCCACTGTACTCCAGCCTGGCAACAGAGCTAAACTCTGACTCAAACAAACAAAAAGAATCAGTATGCGCCAAACTTTGTAAAATTTTAGCAGGAAGAACCTAGATAACTTCCAGACACTGTGGGTCACACTTCTAATTCTAGCACTTTTGAAGACCAAGGCAGGAGGACCGCTTGAGGCCAGGAGTTCAAGACCAGCTTGGGCAACACAGTGGGACCCCATTTCTGCAAAAAGTAAAATAAAAAAAAAGGCCGGGCGCGGTGAATCCCAGCACTTTGGGAGGCCGAGGCGGGCAGATAACCTCAGGTCAGGAGTTTGAGACCAGCTTGACCAACATGGAAGAACCCTGTCTCTACTAAAAATACAAAACTAGCTGGGCGTGGTGGCACATGCTTATAATCCCAGCTACTTGGGAAGCTGAGGCAGGAGAATCGCTTGAACCCAAGAGGCAGAGGTTGTGGTGAGCCGAGATCTTGCCATCGCACTCAGCCTGAGCAACAAGATCAAAACTCTGTCTCAAAAAAAAAAAAAAAAAGCCGAGTGTGGTGACTAAAACAGAACCTAGATTTTTTTTAATATTTAAGGACTTTGGGCTCTACATTAGACTTCCTTACTTGAGTTTACAACATAACTTCACAGAATTAAAATATTGAAAATTGACTCTTCAGCCGTCAACATTATATATAGAGTGTTCTGAAGTGGAATCTTGGGGGAAAAAACCCCACCGCATTCTAAACTAATTATTTTATGTGATGATTACCTGTTTTGTTATCTATAATAAGTTTTAGTTAAAAATGAGATTTTTGGCTGGGTAAGGGAGCTCATGCCTATAATCCCAGCACTTTGGGAGGCTGGGGCGGGCAGATAGCTTGAGCCCAGGCGTTCTATACCAGCCTGGGCAGCATGGAAAAACCCCATCTCTACAAAAAAATACAAAAACAAGCTGAGCGTGGTCACACCTGCCTATAGTCCCAGCTCCTCAGGGGACTGAGGTGGGAGGATCACCTTTGCTCAGGACATTGAGGCTGCAGTGAGCCATTTTTATGCCACTGCACATGGTGACAGAGTGAGAACCTGTCTAAAAAAATGGGCCAAGGTGGGAGGATTATTTTCTTTCTACTTTTTCATGGCCCTTCTTTTGTTGATGTAGAATATCAGGATGTTCAAATTTTTAGAATTGTTTTGTCTTTTTACTAATTTTGAAATACTTTTGGAAACCAACTATGGAAATTTAGTATAAAATATTTATAGCTAAGATATGGTTAATATTCGATAATTCAATATTTAATATATCCACAGATTTAAGTATTATTAAATTATAAAGTTTGTATGTGTCTATAAAATTCATTTATTTTCCCTCAGTAGTACAAAAGATTTTGGAGGTTTTAAATTTGATTGTTTATAATATGCCACTTTTAATCCTTTTATGCCTTTGTAATATTATGAAGTATTCAACTTTTGGTCATTTTTACCCTGCAGACCTTGTATCCTACTTATGGACTCACTCCGAGGCCCTTCTCGGTCAAATGTTGTCAAAATTTTAAGAGAGTAAGTTCACCCTTGATTTCATATTCTGATGGGGATGAAGAACTGTGTATTTATATATATATGTGTATTCTTAACATATATGAATTATTGCAGGTATTTAGAAGTGGAATGGGAAGTTAAAAAAGGAAGCAAAAGAAGTTTTTCCAAAGATGTTATGAAGGGCTCTAATCCAAAAGTACCACAGCAAAACAACTTCAGTGACTGTGGTGTATACGTATTGCAGTATGTGGAGAGCTTTTTTGAGGTGGGTTTCAATTTGTTGGATCTGACATAATAAATAATAAGATAGTTCATTTGAGTTTACCTTAGTAAAAAACACAATAAGCAAGTATTTTATAAGAGTTTTAAAATTATCGTTTCAAAAATTATTCCATGGAGCAAAATCTTCTAAATGGAAGAAGTTTATGGCATTTTAAAAAATAGTATATTTCATTATTTAAAAAAATAGTATATTTACAGTTCATCAAATCCAAGGCTTGTTGAGTTCATTCTATCACTGAACAATCAACCTGCCCTCTCTACTGGCTCTTTCCACCTTAAGAAATCTCTCCCGTGATTCATACTACTGCTTTTACCCTCTTTTCTCCTCTTCATAGATGTATTTCTTCAGAAGTGTTTATATTCACTCCCTAATTCTACAGATTCTACTTCTCAAATCTCTAAAATCCAGTATCCTTACCCTTATGTTAAAATTGCTTTTAACTTCTCAACACCCTTTGACATTGTGACCATTTTTTCCTCACTCTCTTGCTTTGACTTCAGAGGTACAGTACCACACATACCTCTCTTGGATATTCTTTACAGTGATACTGACTTCTTCCATCTTCATCTACCATATAGTGGATGACCACTAGGTTCTGTGAATTGCGTCACTTAATGTCAAATAGGTTTATTATTTTATCCTCGAGTGTCACTATTCTGAACTGCTATACCAATCTCTAACAGATTCCTATGCTTCCTGCCTTCTGTTTTTCAGTTTTCCAAAAACATAAATCTAACCCTGTTACTTTCCTGCTTTCAATTTTATATAGTGGCTTCCTGTTGCTGTTGATTTACAGACCAAAATCTTTCACGTGACTGATAAGCACCTATGTGATCTCATCCCCTATTTAAGCTTCTAGCCTCATTTTCCCACCATTTTCACTCTAGCATTTAATACATCAGCCACCTGAACACCATTGTTTCGTGTTCTTTCTTGCCTCTAGGCCTTGATTCATGTTTCCTTACCTGGAATACTCCTTTATTGCTTCTGTCATACCTTGGCTATCTAACATCTATTCATTCTTCAGGTCTTAGTCTAAACATCACTTCCTCTTGGAATTGCATTAAACCCCCAGATAAGTATTTTCACAGTATTCTATACTTCTGTCATAATACTTGTCATATTCCTTGTTTTAATTGTTGAATTGCCTGTCTTTCTAAACTGGAGCTGGCAAACATTTTAATCAAAGTAGTAAATATGTTGGGCTTTACAACTTACACAAACTCTATTGCCTCTTAGTTCTGCTTTTGCCCAGTGAAAGCATCTGCAGACTATATGTAAATGAATTAGTGTGGCTGTGTTTCAATAAAACTTTATTACAAAAACAGGCAGTGGGCAGAATTTGGTCCACTGGCAACAGTTTGCCAAACCCTGATCTAGACTATAAGATCTGTGACAGAAACTGTGTCTTATATCTGCAGTACCTAGCACAGTGTTTGGCATGTGATAGATAATACACAAATACATACTGAATGAGTTGTTGGGTTTTCTTATTTTTAATTTTGGAATCTTTCTGTGATTGAAACAAAAGGTTATTTATTACAGTTTTCTAATATGCATTTAATGATTTTATTTTCAGAATCCAATTCTCAATTTTGAACTACCTATGAATTTGGCAAACTGGTTTCCTCCACCAAGAATGAGAACAAAAAGAGAAGAAATCCGAAACATAATTCTGAAGCTGCAGGAAGATCAGAGCAAAGAGAAAAAAAAGCATAAGGACACTTACTCAACAGAAGCACCTTTAGGCGAAGGAACAGAACAATATGTCAATAGTATCTCAGATTGACCATTTCTGTTACTTGTCAGTTCTGCCTTCATAAACTAAATGACTTTCAAGTTTGGGTATAGACAGTAAAGAACTGAAGTGCTTACTACTCAGTGATTTAGAAATTTCAATGCTTGTATAAATGTCATATAATTAATTTCCAAAGGAGTATGTATTAAGTAAAAGTCTGTAAATATGTTAATGAGGCCAATTTTTCCAGCATTTATAATTATTTTTTTCACTTGTTAGGAAGTTTTTGTTATGTATTTTCTGTTCATAGTACCTAAAATTGCAACTTCTAAACACAAATAAAGAGAAAATATTTATAGGAGGAAATGATTAATTTGATATTCTTTAGTGAACTTGTTTAATTCCTCAGTGGGTGTGACATATTTCATGGGATATTCAAATATCTATGGTAATATTTTGACCCTTTACATTTGTTCTAAAATAAGTCAAAACATGAAAAGAATATTAAATCTAAGATATTTTGAACTAAGCATCTTTATATGCTTGTATAACAGGAAAAAAGAACAGCTTTTCAATTCATACACTCCCTTGTGTTTAGTGAACCCAAGAAATATAATAAATATTTATAATTTTACACAAATATTTAAGAAGCAGTATTAAGAGCAATTCAAAAACGTAACCTTATACTACTAAAAAATAACTATTCTCACATATGTTATCATTAAATACGTTTTTGAAGACGTCAAAGACTCAGGTTAAAACTATTTTGGTAAGTACAGCTTGAATTTCGAATATCCCATGTTACCTTTCTATATTATAGCTTAAAGTATGCTACACTCTGTGTCATATAGTTAATTGATAGCAATTTTTATTCTGTGTAAACACAGGAATTTAAATAGGAACTTACTATTTTTTCTAACGCTTTTGCTATTTTTTCATTGCTTATTCTTGTCATTTTGATAAAGTATCAGGCTTTTGCTTCAGTATAAGTTATTTTTTACATGTAAAAGTATTGTATTCAACCAATTGCATAATACAGCAAAAATCTTTGAATTCCTCTTTAAAAGTACTAAAATTTGATGGTTTCAATGACAGATTTACAGCACAAATAGGGATCTTGCATATATCTGCAGAAACTTCATTGTTTTTCAAATGAAATGGTATACACTTCTTTCAAGTGAATTTTGAGACTTGAAACCTCTTTTAGTCATCTTTTGCTAAATATTGAATTTTTAAATATACATATATCAAAAATAGTTGAAAATAGAAAGAAGGCCTAATCATCCAGCAATTATTTTATTTTTAATTTGGCCATCTCTGACATTGCAATCAACATCTTCGGGTATCTTTGAATTTAATAAAGTCCCATGGGTGTGTATAGAGTGAAGGGGAGTGTTAACGACAACCAAAAAATATCTGCTGAGACATAATAGATTCTCAATAAGAGAAATGTTAAAATGTAAGGAAGGTCATCATTAGTGATATCAATTACAGTTTGTTACTTTGAACTATATTTCTGATTATCTTTTTAGTAATAACTTAGAGCTGTTAGCTCAGGTAATTAGCTCAGATATGAAAAACAAGTTTAATTTTATTATTTACTGAATATGGCAAAATGCTTTTCAATCTGTAATGAAACAGATAAAAAATTGAAATTGTCCTTTTTAAGAAGCCTAATAGCAATAAGCAAAATTGGCATAATTAATTTTTTAAGTGAGCTATATTTTGTCAGAATCTGAAGGTACTGAAAAACTATTCTAAATTGCCTCCTTGTTTTTGTATTAATTTGTAGTGGTTACATTTTGCATTATAGATAATTTATCCTTTGTACCAACTCAAGTCAATCACGTTTTAAAATGAAAAATATAGATTAATGTATATCAGCTTTCTAGAGGTAGAATACTCAGCTATTTGATGGTACTTCCCCCACTCCATGTGAAATTTTATTTTTGAAAATTATGCTAGTTACTTTGCAATATATATTGAAATCTTTGGAGGCTGCCAGGTTGAGCTTCAAAACTAGACTTTCATCTTTGGTGTATATGCACATTCACTCGATAATTGTGTACTCTGGTACTTCTGTGTAGTTTATTTAAAGTGGGATCAGCTTTTTAAAATGTGTTATTAGTACTTAGAAGTTGTGAAACAGAACTTAGGTTTGTTACTAGACACTGAAACTGCATGACAAGTATCTGGTGTCTTAACTAATTAGATAGATCTGTTGTATTGGTTTTCTTGTTGGATAGAATAACAGTCATTTTTAGAAGAGTTTTAGATTACTTGCCATAAAATTTGTATGTGTCTCAGCTCTTGTTAGTTTAGGAGCAGAGGTGGTGTTTAGTCCTTTCCTTTAATGTTGCTGTACTACTTCAGACGGCTGAAAACTTAATGATATTTCAAGTTCACATAACCCTAAAACAGCTTTTCTTTGTGTCATAACTTGTGCTTAAACTTTTAGTCAATTAAATGTAGGAGGTTTTTATGAAAGCATAAAAGGATTCTCTAAATTACATCTTGTTTTAAGCCACCAAAATGAATTCGGTAATTTTTTTTAAAAAACTATGATCTTTGAAAACCGTAAGATAGTGTAAAAAGAATGTCTTAATTCCCCAAAATCAAAAATTGTACTTAAAATCTCAGAGAATTCACTGAACAGAAATAAATAATAAGGAACATATTTTAATATATAATATGACCAAGAGTTTGGTGGAGCAAAGCAACTGTAATGTAACAATGGAAGGGAATAATTTAGTCAGAAGAAACAACTCATGAGTCAGTGTAGTGCTGTATGTCTAGAAGAGGTACAGATAACAAGACTACTCTGTAGATCACTGTAAGGACAAAAGGAGAGGGAGATTATTGAGGCGAACTGCAGGCGATCTAGTCAAGTGGATGTAACTGAATAGCTGAAGACCACTAAGTGCAGAGAGGCAAAACCAGGCTGTCTACTAAACAATGTGCCAAAATACTCCAACAGGTGTTTCTGGTACATTTGCCATTTTTCTACTCAGGAAGAAGAAAAAGGGTTATGAAAACTGTTACTCCAAAACTTACTACCTGTAGAAGGAGAATTGGTTGATTAAGTGAAAGCAGTGTGAATTATGGGGGAAAATAGCCCAGCCCTACCATCTTAATTCTTAGAAGCCAGATCAAGGAAAAATGCTAGAGTTTCCTAAAATACCATTAAGGAAACCAGAGTACAATGTACTCGAGAAAGATGCCATAGACCCATGGCCTAAAATACTCATAAAAGTGAAAAGCATAGAGGTCTTTATTGTCTTTATTACAAATGATTATGGTTAAATTGTTCTTAGTGGACATGATTACAGTGAGAAGGATGGTACCCAAAAATATTTTTTTTCCTTTTTTGAGACAGGGTCTCAAGTGTATCACCCGGGCTGGATTGCAGTGGCATGATCTTGGTTCACTGCAGCCTCCACCTCGCTGGCTGAAACGATTCTTCCACCCCAACTTCACAAGTAGCTGGCACTACAGGCGCATGCCACAAAACGAATTTTTATCTAAACTTGTATTAAAATCATCCAAGGAGCTTTACAAACTATAAGAATTTCCCAGTTATTTCTGGTGTGCACCTCCTTGTGGCAAGCCACTGATTTAAAAGGATCAGTACATGTCTGGTGGCTTTCTAGTTGTTGGTGCCAAAGGTAGTGGGGTTTTCTTCTCATTAGTGCTTTAAGATAACGCTTTAAGTGCTTCCCCCAAATTCCCATTGAGAACTTGATTGATGAGATCATTAAAGTGCTGTTACTAAGCCTTGAGAAATTAAAGTACAGGTGGAGTATCTCGTATCTGACATGCTTCAGACCAGAGGTACTTCAGATTTTTTTGTATTTTAGAGTGTTGTATTCATGCTGTTGAGCATTCCAAATCTGAAATCTCCAAGGAGCATTTATTTTGTGTGTTGTATCAGTGCTCAAAATGTTTTGGATGTTCAGATTTGAGATGCTCAACCTATATTAAACTACTCATATATTAGATACTGGCAAATGTCCTGATTTTCAAAGGGAAAAAGTAGATTTTTGCATATTATAAATTAAGTTATTGATAGATGAATTGTAAAAAGACTAGTTTGTGAACTCCTAAAGGAGGGATCACTGGGATCATATTGTGGGATCGTGGGATCACTAACAGCAAGATCGTTTTATAGATATATACAGATATATATATATATATTTTTTTTTTTTATGAGACGGGATCCTGCTCTATCACCCAGGCTGAAGTACAGTGGCATGGTCTTGGCTGACTGTAGCCTCAAACTCCTGGGCTCAAGTAATTCTCCTGCTTTAGCCTGAATAGCTGGGACTACAGGTGTGTGCCACCACATTTGGCGAATGTTTTGTTTGTTTTTTATAGAGGTGGGGTTTCATCATGTTGCCCAGGCTGGTCTCGAACTCCTGGGTTCAAGTAATCTTAACTGCCTCAGCCTCCCAAAGCACTGGAACAGGCGTGAGCCACTGTGCCCAACCTGTTTAATATTTTTTAATGGGATTCTGGACCAGTTGATCTGTAGAATACAGATAGACCAGGAATTCTTAAAGTGTGTTTGATAACTTTGTTTTCATAGATAATAGATTATATGGTCATTTAAATTTAGAAAACAGTTCAAGCAGGTCTCCTCCTGGGACTTCTTTGAGCCTTTAATAGGCTAATGTGCAGAACACAACATTACTGTAGAATTTGGCCATATCCTCTTTCTCTCCTGGACTTGCTTTCTAACTTCCTTATAAATGCTACCCATCAGAAGACATAGTTTTAACTATTGTGGGTGTTTGTGAACTGACATTCAATAGAAGATGCTTTTGAAATTGGCTTGAGGTTTTTGGGGTTTTTTTTTTACATTTTATTAATAGTTGGGTATGGCGGGGCATGGTTGCTCATGCCTGTAATCCTAGCACTTTGGGAGGCTGAGGCGGGCGGATCACAGGTCAGGAGTTTGAGAGCAGCCTGGCCAACATGGTGAAACCGTCCCTACTAAAAATACAAAAATGAGCCAGGTGTGGTGGTGCACATCTGTAGTCCCACCTACTCGGGAGGCTGAGGCAGGAGAATTGCTTGAACCCGGGAGGGGAAGTTGCAGTGAGCTGAGATCATGCCACTGCATTCCAGCCCAGACAAGAGTGAGACTCCATTCCCCTGCCCCAAAAAAAGTTAGGTATATATATAATTCAGAAACTTGAAAATAAGTGACTAGTCTTAGGAAAATGAAATTTAATAAGGAGAATTTTTCTTTAATCATGATGAAAACCATTATGAAAAAATAACAAATATTTTTTATCCAAGTGGATTCTAGAAAAAACAAATTTAGTGATACTAATATGTTGTAAAGTTATTAAATCCCCTAAATTTCTCATATACAAATAGCAATTGTGTAAAAATATGAAAGTGAATTGAAAGATTATCTTGAGGCTTTTCCTTCTCTTTATATCTGAACCACTTAACTGCTAGATTAAACCCCAACTTCCACTCAGTTATCTTTTACCTTAGAATTAAAGTGCAATAGACAAACTTTAAACCTAGGAGCATTTTTCTTCTAAAGACATCTGTGCAAGAAAGTACTCTTGGAGTTCGGCATGGTAATGCATATCTGTAGCCCCAGCTACTTGGGAGGCTAAGGTTGGAGGATCCCTTAAGCCCAGGAGTTCAAATCCAGCCTGAGCCACAAAGCAAGACTTTCATGTCTTTAGAAAAATTGTCTCAGTAAAACGTTTTAAGTATTCTACAAGCTAGAAACTATTGTTACTAGCTTTCAGTGTTTTTAACCCCTTAAATAACTGAAAACAAGTTGCTCAAACCTGTTAGAAAATATATTATTACGTAATCATAATTAGCTTTATACATGGTAACAGGAGAACATTTGATCAAAAACAAGCTAGATGAAAATAAATTAGTTCTTTATTTTTTGAATAAATGTTTTGAGTGTCTACTTTGTACTAGATGCTGGTGACAAAATAGCCAAACAGATACTATCTTCTTCCCCCCTGGAGCTTTCTTATAGTGAACTGGGGAAGACATGTTAATCAGCCATACAAATTAATAATTTGAAGTAAGTATCATGCAGGAAATTCGTAGAGTATATTAAGATAAGATAGCTTCATCTGGGAAAGTTAGGGAAGTCTCCAAAGATGTAACATTTGAACTACTAAAAATCTGGGCGGGGAAGAGAGGATAGTGCTTGTAGGCTATGCAAAGGCTCTGAGGTAGGAAAATGTGTAATTTGTTCCAGATGATAATGGCCTCATTAAGGATGCCAGATATTGGTCTAAGCATTTTATTATTTTTAATTTTAATTTAATTTTATTTTTTGAGATGGATTCTCACTCTGTTGCCCAGACAGGATCTCAGGTCACTGCAACCTCCACCTCTTGGGTTCAAGCAATTCTCCTGCCTTGGCCTCCACATAGCTGGGATTACAGGCATGTGCCACCATGCCCAGCTTATTTTTATATTTTTAGTAGAGATTGGGTTTCACCATGTTGGCCAGGCTGGTCTTGAACTTCTAACCTCAAGTGATCGCTCACCTTGGCCTCCAAAAGTGCTAGGATTATAGGTGTGAACAACCATACCTGACTAGTCTAAGCATTTTAAATCAATGAATTCACTTATCCCTCACAACGACCTTATAAGAGACATAATGTTGGCCAGGTGTGGCGGCTGACGTCTGTAATCCCAGCACTTTGGGATGCCAAGGCAGGCGGATCTCGAGGTCAAGAGATCGAGACCATCCTGGCCAACATAGTGAAACCCCATTTCTACTAAAATACAAAAATTAGCTGGGTGTGGTGGCACATGCCTGTAGTCTCGGCTACTCGGGAGGCTGAGGCGGGAGAATTGCTTGAAGCCGGGAGGTGGAGGTTGCAGTGAGACGAGATCACGCCACTGCACTCCAGCCTTGTGCCTGGTGAAAGAGCAAGACTCTGTCTCAAAAAAAAAAGATGTAATGTTATTACTCCCAATTTCCAGGACAAAGAAATCTAAAGAAATAGTTTCCCCAGCAAGGCTAAGTTTTGAATTCACAACTTTACCTAGAAGCTAGGTTAACCTGTACTAGATAAAGTGAAAATAAATAAGATGTACCTATTTTTTTTAGAGATGCCATGTAGCACAATCGATTATTACTGAAACTGGTTGTATAGGAGTTTGTTGAATTATGTTATTTTTTAAATATGTGCAAACATTTTCATAATTTTAAAAATAAAAGTCTGTAACACGAGTTCAAAATGAAGTAGAAAGGTAGGCTTGGATCTAATCATACAGGGCCTTGAAGCTATGTTGAACTTTTTGGTCATGGCTGGGCCCACTGGCTCTCACCTGTAATCCTAGCACTTTGGGAGGCCAAGGTGGGTGGATCACCTGAGGTCAGAAGTTTGAGACCAGCCTGGCCAACATGGTGAAACCCTATCTCTACTAAAATACAAAAATCAGCTGGGCGTTGTGGCGGGTGCCTGCAATTCCAGTTACTTAGGAGGCTGAGGCACGAGAATCACTTAAACCCGGGACGTGGAGGTTGCAGTGAGCCAAGATCATGCCACTGCACTCCAGCCTGGGTAACAAGAGCAAGACTCCTGTCTTAAAAAAAAAAAAAAGAGACTGATTTTGGTCATTATTAAAAGACATTGAAGCATTTCAAGCAGAGGAATAACATCAAATGTGAATGTTGGAAAGATCACAAGGGTAATGAAAGCACTAGTGGGGACAAGAATGAATGTAAACCTCTAGTAGTAAGTAAACTATAGTTAGGCTAAAGGATACAATTATGCCTGTGATAATAGGAATGCTGAAATAGTAAGGCATAATGTAGATATTTCATTTGAAATGTTCCTTTTAGAAACATGCAATAGGAATAGCAAATAGGCCAGGCATTGGCACACACCTGTAATCCCAGCACTTTAGGGGAGTCAAGGCAGGAGGACCACTTGAGGCCAGGAGTTCAAGACCAGCCTGGACAACATAGTAAGGCCACATGTCTACAAAAAAAATTTAAAATCCCAGCTACTTGGGTGGCTGAGATGGGGGCATTGCTTGAGCCCAGGAGTTCAAGGCTGCAGTGAACTATGATCAAATCACTGCATTCCAGTCTGGGTAATAGAGCAAGACCCTGTCTCAAAAAAGGAAATGGTTGGTTGGCTTTGTCTTAGGACTTTTGTTTTTTTCTTTATGAAGAAAGGATTTAGCTAAATATATACAGCTGAAAAAGGGACAAAATGTCTAACTGAAGACATTTATAGAAAATTGGTGTTAATTTTTTTTAAGAGACAGTCTTGCTCTGTTGGCTAGGCTGGAGTGCAATGGCATCATCATAGCTCGCTGCAACCTTGACCTCCTGGCTTCAAGTGATCCTCCTGCCTCAGCCTCCTAAAGTACTGGGATCACAAGTGTGAGCCACTATGACCAGCCAGAAAATTGATTTTAAAAGCAAAATTGTGTATAAAGCATGTGATTCCACCAAAGAAAAAACAGCAATAAAACACCAAAGGTTTGTAATTTTTAAAATACAAAGATAAAAAGAATATAAAATTAGCATGGAATATCAAAACTCTGCTATTTCCAGAGGAAAAGATTTTATTAGTGGGAAAACAATTTATTATACTTGACCTACTCAGGCAACATTTCCAGATATGCTAAGTAAATAGTCCAAAGTTCTTGTAACATACCTAGTTATGTTTTGTTTCACTTGCCTTCCCCCATCCCATTCTCCTCCTGTCACAGCTAACTGGATTTAGGGTAGATACTTGATCTCAATCAACGTTAGTATAGTAATAAGACCTAGCAGATAAAAAAACAAGCAAAACAAAAACAGGCCAATGAGATTTGATTATTGGGAATTTAGATGGAAAATATGGAACAAATTTGCAGATTGGAAGAAGAGAGAAGATGGTGTGTTAAAATGATAGTCTAATAAATTACCTGATTTCTTTTTCTTTCCCAGAGATGGGGTCTTGCTCTGTTGCCCAGACTGGAGTGCAGTGGTATGATCTCTGCTCACTGCAACCTCTGCCTCCCAGAGTCAAGCAAGTCTCCAGTCTCAGTCTCCTGAGTAGCTGGGATTACAGGCACACCATCATGCCCAGCTAATTTTTGTATTTTTAGTAGAGATGGGGTTTCACCATGTTGGCCAGGCTGGTCTTGAACTCCTGACTTCATGATCTGTCCACCTTGGCCTCCTAAAGTGCTGAGATTACAGGCGTGAGCCACCATGCCCGGCCAAATTACCTTATTTCTAAGACCGACATTTTTTCCTAATATTTTAATCTCAAATAAAGCTACATCTTATCAAATAAGGAAACCTGGGTTTGCATCAGAATCACCTGGAAGGCTTGATAAACCGCAGATTACTGGACACTGTCCCCAGAGTTTCTGATTCAGGGAGTATCCAGTGGGGTCTTCAAATTTACATTTCCAACAAGTTCTCAGGCAAGACCACAGGGATGTATGGCTTCTTAGTAGTGTTTTCAGCTAGGTGTGTGAAAATCTCTTGATGCAGGTAAGACCAAGAAAGCACCAAGCATCAAAGCATCAGGATTCAATGAAACGTATAAAATTATTTGATCATATATATCCAACAATATTTTATTTGTAATCACAATTAAACGTGATCAACTTTGAGTCATGCGATCATACCATAAAGCTTTGCTTTTTTAATTATTGTGGTCTGGATTTAATTTCCTTTATAACCTATTTTAACTTTGTATGTATTCTTTCATATCTTTCCCTATATTCATATACTCTTATATACATCTCTATTTAGTAATACATGTATAAAGGTATATTTGTAAATTGTTTTTCATATAAAAACTGGATAATTATATAAACATTTTTCAGAATCTTTCTTTTGTCTCAGTATTTGTGAAAATCCAGGCTATCTGGTATAATTAAAGTTTATTTTATGATGGACCATAATTTATTTAGCTATTCTCTTGCTCTATCAGTTTCAATAGGCTTGCAACAGCAACAATTCCAAAATCTCAGGACTTATCCTCCCAAAAAATTTCCTGTCTTTGGTCATGCTCCATGCCCCAGAGAGGAAAATAGAGGCGCTCTGCTCATCAGTTACTCAGCTACCCTGACTGATGAAGCTCTGGGTTGATACAAACTTCCGCAGCTACTCCAGAGTGGGACAGGAAACTGGTGAGCAGCACATTGACTCTTCCAGCTTCTACCCAGAAGTGGCACATCACTTCCATTCACACTGCACTGCTCTAAAGTCAGTGGACACTCCTAACTTCGGAAGGAACAAATCAGTTTACTCTCACCATATTTCCAGAAGGAGAGGAATATTTGTGACTACCGCACTAATGGGCATTCACTTGCTTCCAGTTTTTTGCATCATCATCGTCTAAAATATTTCTCTGATTCTTCATATGCTGGTAGTTTTATTTTGGAATAGTTTTCCAAGGGTTGTAGGATCAAAGGTCATATGTATTTTTAATTTTTATAGATATGACCATCTTCTTTTCTAAAAAGATGTAAGACTAAATTTTCTATAGCCATTAAAATATAATTTCTCCTGCATCCCAATCAACAATAGGTATTATAGCTCTTTTAATTTTGCAAGCCTTTTGCATATAAAGCTATCTTTCATTATTTCTTTGATTTGCATTTCCCTCATTCTTAGTTTAAAAATATTTTTTTTTAGGCGAGTCTCTGTCACCCAGGCTGGAGTGCAGTGGCGCAATCTCGGCTCACTGCAACCTCCACCTCCTGGGTCAAGAGATTCTCCTGCTTCAGCCTCCTGAGTAGCTGGGCTTACAGGCACGCGCCACCATGCCCAGCTAATTTTTGTATTTTTAGTAGAGATGGAGTTTCACCACATTGGCCAGGTTGATTTGGAACTCCTGACCTAAAGAGATTTGCCCGCCTCGGCCTCCCAAAGTGCTAGGATAACAGGCGTGAGCCACCGTGCCCAGCCCATCATTAGTTTAAATTTGAGCATTTTTTTTTCCGTGTTAGCTGTACCTATCATTTGTCCATTCTCCACTAGATTAGTCTTTTTTTCCCATTAATATTTAAGCCTTCTGCATATAATAACATTGCCATCTGTGCTACAAATGTATTTTTTCCTAATTTATTATTTGTCTGTAGACTTTGTGGTGTATTTTCCATACCAAAGTTTTTATTTTTATCTATCTTTTGAGTTTTCAATCTTGGTTAAGACATTCCGTTTTGACTCAGAATAGTACATATAATACTCACATAATTCATGCAAATTTTTAAAAATATAAGTAATAAAACTATAGAGGCCGAGTGTAGAGTTCATGCCCGTAATCCCAGTGCTTTGGTAGGCCAAGGTAAAAGGATTGCTTAGGGCCAGAATTCTGTGACCAGCCTGGGCAGCAGCAAAACACACACCTGCAGTCCTAGCTACTGAGGAGGCTGAGGCAGGAGGAGCCCCTGATCCCAGAAGTTTGAGTTTACAGTGGAGTACGATCATGCCACTGCACTCCAGCCTGGTGAAAGACCAAGACTCTGTCTCTTAAAAAACACAAAAAAATGACCAGGCGTGGTGGCTCATGCCTGTAATCCCAGCACTTTGAGAAGCTGAGGTGGGAGGATTGCTTGAGCCCAGGTGTTCAAGACTGGCCTGAGCAACATGGTGAGACCTCATCTCTACAAAAAAATTAAAAATTAGCCAAGTGTGTTGGTGTGTCCCTGTAGTCCCAGCTACTCGGGAGGCTGAGGCGGGAGGATTGCTTAAGCAGAGGAGGTTGAGATTGGGCCACGGCACTCCAACCTGGGTGACAGTGTGAGACTCTGTCTCAAAAAAAAAAAAAAAAAAAAGTAACAACCCTATCTCTTGCCATACTCATACAGTTTTGTTTTATTTTTGAGGCAAGGTCTCACTCTGTCACTGAGGCTGGAATACAGTGGCCCAGTCTCAGCTCACTGCAGCCTTGACCTCCCAGGCTCAAGCAATCCTCTCACCTCAGCCTCCTGAGTGGCTACAACTATAGGTGTGTGCCACCACACCTGGCTAATTTTTGTATTTTTGTAGAGATGGAGTTTCACCATGTTGATCAGGCTGGTCTCTAACTCCTGGGCTCAAGCAATCTGGTTGCCTCAGCCTCGTATAGTGCTGGGATTCCAGGTGTGAGCTACCTTGCCTGGCCTATATTCTAAAAAACTTTATATTTTTCTAGATGGTCATTTGTGCCAGCACTATTTATTAAAAATCCAGTTTCAGCAAAACTCCGTCTCAAAACAAAAAATCCTGTTTCACAAATCTTACATTTGTCATATAATAAATTATTATATTACTGAAGTTTATTTCTGAAATTTCTATTTTGCTTGTCTAACTGTAGAACATAGTGAAAGCTGTACTCAGAGGAAATTTATAGGTTTAAACATCTTCATTATTAAACACAAAAATTAAACAAACTAAAACTTCATGTTAAAAAATTAGGGCCAGTCACGGTGGCTCACGCCTATAATCCTAGCACTTTGGGAGGCTGAGTCGGGTGGATCACTAGGTCAGGAAATCAAGACCATCCCAGCCAACAAGGTGAAACCCCATCTCTAAAAAAAAAAATAAAAATAAAAATAAAAAAATTCTAGCACTTTGGGAGGCTGAGGCGGGCAGATTTTCTGAGGTCAAGAGTTCAACACCAGCCTGGCCAATATGGTGAAACTCTGTCTTCACTAAAAATACAAAAAGTTAGCTGGGTGCAGTGGCATGCACCTGTAATCTCAGCTACTCGGGAGGCTGAGGCATGAGAATCACTTGAACCCGGGAGGCAGAGGCCATGGTAAGCCGAGATCTCGCCACTGCACTCCAGCCTGGGAGACAGAGCAAGACTGTCTCAAAAAAAAAAATTAGGAACATTTGGTGATTTGTTCTGTGTCATTTGGTGATTGACACAGCACCTGTACAAAAACACTGCTGTTTCCCTCTTCCTATTACCTTGACCACTCCCCCAACTTCCTAACACTTATTAATTTATGAAATTGTTTTTATCAATGCAGTTTTGTGTGTCTATTAAATTACAAAATACTTTAAAATGCAAAAATAAAATTAGGAACAGAACAGTAGAATACATTTTTTTTCAAAAAATAGGAAAATTGAGACAGAAGTTAATATTAATGATTGGAACTTACAGCTACACTACCATACCCTGTCCAAAAATAAAGTCACAAATAGATTTTTTTTGCAAAGATAAATAACTTAGATAAACTCTTGAGACTGATAGAAAAAAAAAGAAAATTTAAAAAGCAAAATAGGAGAAAAAAGACATATCACATATACAGAAAGGCTTAAAAAAGACTTTAACATGGCCTGGCGTGGTGGCTCATGCCTGTAATCCCAGCACTTTGGGAGGCTGAGGTGGGTGGATCACTTGAGGTCAGGAGTTCGAGACCAGCCTGGACAACATGGTAAAACCCCGTTTCTACTACAAATACAAAAATTAGCCAGATATGGTGGTGTGTGCCTACAGTCCCAGCTATTTGGAGGCTGAGGCAGGAGAATCGCTTGAACCTGTGAGGCAGAGGTTGCAGTGAGCCAAGATGGCACCACTGCACTCCAGGCTGGGTGATAAGACAAGACCTGTCCAAAAAAAAAAAAAAAAAAAGACTTTAACATGTAATTATATTACCACAATGTGAAAGCTTGAAGGAACTAGGTAAATTTCTGGAAAGTTAGAAAATATTAGAACTATTCAAGAAGTAAACAACTTGATTGGATTATGTACACTTAGAAGATACTGGCAAAGTTAAAAGGTTACACAAGGACCAGAACAGTTATGGCATTTAATTTTTTTTTTCCTAGAGGCGGGGTCTTTCCAGAGACTGGGCCACTGTTCCCAGCTAGATTTGAATTTTTTTTTTTTTTTTTTTTTTTTTTTGAGACAGAGTCTTGCTCTGTCGCCAGGCTGGAGTGCAATGGCGCAACCTCGGCTCACTGCGACCTCCGCCTCCCGGGTTCAAGCAATTCTCCTGCCTCAGCCTCCCAAGTAGCTGGGAATACAGGTGCACGCCACCACGCCCAGCTAATTTTTGTACTTTTTAGTAGAGATGAGGTTTCACCATGTTGGTCAGGATGGTCTCAATCTCTTGATCTTGTGATCCACCCACCTTGGCCTCTCAAAGTGCTGGGATTACAAGGCGTGAGCCACCGCATCCGGCTAGATTTGAATTTTTAAATTAAATTTGGGCTGGGTGTGGTGACTTACACCTGTAATCCCAGCACTCTGGGAGGCTAATGAATGAAGATTCCTTGCCCAGGAATTTGAGACTAGCCTAGGCAAGCCCATCTCTACAAAATATTTTTTAAATTAGCTGTCATGGTGGCACAGGTCTGTGGTCCCAGCCACTCACTAGGCTCAGGTAAGAGGATCGCTTGAGGCCAGAGGCTTGGGGCTACGGTGAGCCATCAGCACACCACTGCACACCACCGGGATGACAGGGCAAGACCATGTCTCCAAAAAAATAAATAAAATTTAAAAATTGGGAACTAAAATAGAAATAATTAAAAATAATGAATTTACCAGGCGCGGTGGCTCACGCCTGTAATCCTAACACTTTGGGAGGCTGAGGTGGGTGGATCACCTGAGATCAGGAGCTCAAGATCAGCCTGGCCATCAGGGTGAAACCCCATCTTTAAAAAATAAATAAATAAAAATACTTAATTTGAGGCAATTTGAACTATTCTAGGTCATATAAATCAGTGAAAACATTCCAAATCATTTATCAAGACAGTATATATTTAATTTAAAAATTCTAGTAAAGATGTAAAAAAAAGCAACAAATAATATACTAAATAGGAAAACACTTAAAACCATTTAAATATTAAGAATTGGCCGGGCGCAATGGCTCATGCTTGTAATCCCAGCACTTTGGGAAACTGAAGTGGGTGGATCACGAGGTCAAGAGATCGAGACCATCCTGACCAACATGGTGAAACCCCATCTGTACTAAAAATACAAAAATTAACCAGGCGTGGTGGCACGCACCTGTAGCCCCAGGTACTCGGCAGGCTGAGGCGAGAATCGCTTGAACCTGGGAGGTGGAGGTTGCAGTGAGCCAAGATCGCATCACAGCATTCCAACCTGGGCAACAGAGTGAGACTCCATCTCAAAAAAAAAAAGAATTAAAATGTTAAGAACTAGACAACGCTATTCAACGTTGCTTCTTCACATACAGCAAATATTCTAATGTAAGTAAAATGAAATAACTGGTATAACCTTTGGAAAATAAATAAAAAGAACATTTTTGTTGATTAGGTAATTATACAACTAGAAAGCTTATAAAACTTTTTAAAAATACCACTGGAACAAATAAGATAATTGGGCAATGCCTGGATAAAAAACTAATTATAACAATAAGAATGTAGAAAAGGAATTGAAAAATAAATTCATCATAATAACCAACAACTATTAAAATACTTAGGAATAAAGCTAACGAAAAAGGCATATGACCTAAGTGAGAGAACTACACAACCTCATCCATGAGCACAAGACCTACAAAGAATCGTGTTCTCAGAAACGAAGGCAAAATACTGTAAAATTTTGATTCCTTTCTAGTATTCTGTTACTACAATGCAATTTTATATAATGTCAGTAGTGTTAGTGGTGGTGTTTTAAACCTTTTTAACATCTCAAAGCTTGCCAAGGTGCTGTGGCTTATGCCTGTAATCCCAACAGTCTGGGACACTGAGGCATGAGGATGGTTTCAGCCCAGGAGTTTGAGATTGTGGTGAGCTATGATGGCACCACTGCACTTCAAACTGGGTGACAGAGTGAGACCCTGTCTGTTGATAAAAACAAAACAAAAAACAAACCAAACAAAAAAAAGCTCAAAACTTAGATCAAAGGAAAAATTCCTGAAGGAAGCCAAGAAAAGAAATATCAGCATGGCTGGGTGCAGTGGCTCACACCTGTAATTCCAGCACTTTGGAAGGCTGAGATGGGTGAATCACTTGAGGCCAGGAGTTCAAGCCAAACATGGCCAGTACTGCAAAACCGCATCTCTACTAAAAATACAAGAAATTTGCTGTGTATGGTGGCACATGCCTGTAGTCCCAGCTATTCGGGAGGCTGAAGCATGAGAATCACTTGAACCAGGGTGGTGGAGGCTACAGTGAGCCGAAATTATGCCACTGCATTCCAGTCTGGGTAACAGAAAGACCCCATCTCAAAAAAAAAAAAAAGAAAAGAAAAGAAAAAGTGGAAGGAACTATCTATGTGAGATCCAAAAAGGTCTACCAGTTCTAAGCTGGAGATCTGGGAACAGCTTACCTAAGGAAATGATATTTACTCTTAGATTTTTAATACAGTAGAATGAAAATTCCATTCATTCTAGGCTGGATGTGTGGTTCACACCTATAACCCAATACTTTAGGAGGCTGAGGCCAGAAAGTTTGAGAACAGTCTGAGCAACACAGTGAGATTCTGTGCACATGTGCGCATGGACACGGACACACACACACACACACACACACACGCACACGCACACACACACACACGCTTGGTAGCTTGCACCTAGAGTCCAAGATACTCAAGAGGCTAAGGTGTATCATTTGAGCCCAGCAGTTTGAGACTGCAGTTAAGTTATGACTGTACCACTGCACTCCAGCCTGGGTGACAGAACAAGATCAACAAGATCCTGTGTCTCTATAAAAAATAAAAAGCAGGCCAGGCTCAGTGGCTCACACCTGTAATCTCAGCACTTTGGGAGGCCAAGGCAGGTGGATCACCTGAGGTCGGCAGTTCGAGACCAGCCTGACCAATGTGGAGAAACCCTGTCTCTACTAAAAAATACAAAATTAGCTGGATGTGGTGGCGCATATCTGTAATCCCAGCTACTCGGGGGCTGAGGCAGGAGAATGGCTTGAACTGGGGAGGCAGAGGTTGCAGTGAGCCAAGATCATGCCATTGCACTCCAGCCGGGGCTACAAGAGTAAAACTCTGTCTCCAAAAAAAAAAAAAAAAAAAGACAAAAAAATTAAATTCCATCTTATGTAGTAACTCTAACTAGAATTCTCTATCTTCCCTCTTTCTGTACATTCATATTCTAAGTCTTATTCCAACATGGCTGGTGCAATTTTGCATCAAGATCCATAAATGCCTGCATGCTCTGAGCCACATCTTACTTTGTGGATCTTTGTTTGCACTGTGCTTGTTGATCATTTATTCGTTGATCTTTTACTTAGTGAATCAAGTCAAAGAAAAACCTGAAATAAGGCCCAAGGAATACTAGTAAATTCTTTATGGCATCTCAGTTTACCTAAGCTATTGATTATCACTCTGAATTAAAGAATGTAGAACTAGTCTAGTTTGTTTTAAGTAACACGAAAATACACAAAGTAAAAGAAACCAAGTGTTTAATAGACCTGTAATCCCAGCACTTTGGGAGGCCAAGGCAGAAGTATTGCTTGAGCCAGGGAATTTGAGACCAGCCTGGGCAACATAGCAAGACCCTGTCTCTACAAAAACGAAAGAAAAACAAAAAGCAAAAAAATGACTAATAGAAATAATCAAAATCTACAATTCTTTTCCAATCTAGTAATTTTATACAGAATAGTATAGATTTTAAAATAAAAATATAATATCCTATCAAAGCTTAAAAGATAAAAAGTTGTCCCCCTGGTGGTCTAGTGGCGAGGGGAAAAAACATTTAAAAAACAATTTTAAAAAAAGACAAAAATGCTTAACTCATGTTATTGAATATAATTCCATTTATCAATAAACTAAAAGACAAAATCCAACAAAATACAGAATTTCTGAGAAAAATACCTAATTCAATCCAGATTTTGAACGCCAAGATTTCTAGATTATTTAGATTACACTAAAAATCTCAACTTTGTCTGAAGGCAGCTTAAGGTAGATATGTAAATATGTTCTGTAAATCCCTTATAAATATCTTTAACCTAAGTAGCTCTCCTGCTCAACTGACACACAAAAAACACAATATCGAATATGTTAAGTAAGATATGTACAGAATTCTTAAGGGCTACTTCAAAAGCCAAAGCCAAAAAAAAAAAAAATCATCCTCAGTTCAATTTAATTAAACATGTTCATGCTTCTAGCACAAAACGAAATACTTTTTTGTTTTCAGGAAGTAAAAAATACCAGAGATCCCACTTAAGGACACGGATATATGTCTTGATTTAGGGAACCGATTCAACTCTAGATTTTCTGTCAGTTTTTCATTGCCTAATTGTTTAAATGGTCTTCCTTTTCTGAACCATCCCACAGCCACCATCCTCCCTGACCCTCTCATCTTAACAAAGGCTTGGAAAAATAAGGATCTGGGAAGCCTGTATTTCACCTGTCTTATTAATTACCTCTTTGAATAACCTAGCTTTCCAAATTTTATATGATAGGCACAATTTATTTCAAAATACTGCTGATTTAACAATTAGGATATAGGAACCTCTGGTCTAGATTTTACTGAAGACTGTTGGCCAACTATTCAGCAGATCCAAAGAAAAGTCTAATCCAAATCTTTTCTAATTAAAGACAACTAATTAAAGATCAAGTGTTAAGTGCAAACTGTTTAATTGTATGATTGGGAGGAAATAGGACAAAGAAAACAGGAGAAAACTGATAAATGCTAAATCCTTATGTGACAACTGAAAATTCTCATTGCACTTTCCAACATCTCTTTATAATCTTATAATTAACTAAACCTTACTGATAATGCAAAAATGCAATGATAAGGGCCTTTGAAACTGTTTATCTCCATCTGGAAACACACCTTTCTATTTCTCCCAACTATTAGTAAGTAATTCTAAATATAAATTATTATGTGGTAACAAATATTAAGACCTAAAATGTAAGTTAACAAAATAAGCAAAGTAGAATAATTTCAAAACTTAATGTAACTCCCACTGGGAAATTATACTATGTATGCTCCAACATGTTTATCATATACATTCAAAATATTACTTCCATACTTTGTTTTTATCTACAATTGAAAACTGGTCCAAGAATTATTTTAGAACAACAGCTTTTAAAGTTCAGACACATACCATAGCTGATAAAACTATTCAGTTATACTAAATTAAACCCCACCACGGTAATCTTTTTTGACAGATGTTGCATACTTTATGGTAAACAGATTTGTAACTTATCCTACATATCTATAGGCTTATATAAAAACATTCTTAATATGCATTTTTATAAAGCTATGATTATCACATGTGCTTACAGGCATTTAGTCAGGAAATCTATGAACAGAGAATGTTCTAAATTACAAATGGAGTTGTTTCATAATCAATTATGGGTTTTATAATACTATTTTCAGCATTTGAAATGTATCCTTTGGTGGAAGAAAAAGAAGCTGAGACATATCCTTCCCCTGCCCCTATCCCCCAAAAGACAGAACCATCAAATAACTTTAATTAGAGGTAAAAATAAGCCAGCATAAACGAGTGCTTGGAATAATTTGCCACAGTTAGTATTCAGTGTAAAAAGTCTAGTTTGGGGCTTAAAGATACTCCATTTAGAGAGTTATCAGGATTCACTGATCCTATCTAATTTTTTTCTCATTGCTCTTCAAAGCAGAGTGACCAGAGAATGATATGGACATATTTTCAATAATGTTTAATTTCAAATATAAAACTTTGAAATATCCCAAAATTATAAATATTTTCAATAATTTGTAGTTTTATATTTGTTTGTCTACTTATTTAATATCTGCTTCTTCCTCTGGATTTTAAAATCTTTGAAAGTGTACTCACTACTTTCTACTCTGTGTTTGGCCAAAAGAGGCACTCATCAACATCTGCAATGTTTTCTTTGGAGAGCTATAGTACTAGTTAGGTTACTATTAATTAATTATACCTTAATCATGATAAATACCATAATTGCCGTTTAGGAAGCTAACACTAACTTTCAGAAAATGTTTTGCATATTCTTAAAGTAATAAAAATATAGAATTGGAGAACGAGTAAGTATTTGCCAGAAATTAAGGAGAAGATGGTGGGGAAGGGACTACAACTATAAAGGAGCAGCTTGAAGGATCCTTGTGATAGAAATGTTCTATATTTTGAATGTATCAACATCAACATCCTGGTTGCTGTATCTTACATCGGTTTTGCAAGATGTTACAAATGGCAGAGACTGAGTAAAGAACACGGGGGCGGGGGGTGTCTCTTTATTATTTCTTACAACTGATACAAATCTTCTCAAAATAAACAGTTTAACTTTTTTTTCTTTTTTTTTAAAAGCCAGATCTTGCATCAAAATCCCTTAGAGGGTCTTTTTAAAAACACAGTCACTGGGGTCTCCCTCCAGAGAATGTTTTTGTTTTTTAACCGTTAGATTCAGTCATCCAGTATTTTTTGTTAATTACTTGAGTATGCAATGAGTTTCTCATTTGATTCTAATGTGTTGTCAGTACTATAAAATCACTAATTTACAGCAATGATTCCCCAAGGCTGACTGCAAAAGAATCACCTGAGGTTTAGTCTCAGATTCTCAAGCCTATATCCCAGAGATTTTGAGTCAGAAGGTCTGGGATGAAACCAGGAAATTTATTATTTTTAAGCTTAAATTCTTGTTTTACTTCTCCGGATGATTTCAATGTACAGCTAGGTTTAAAACCTCGGGATCAGAGAACAAGTACCTTTTTTCCTATGTATTGTTTCAAGGTAATTTTGAGATCTTGTTAGTCATTATTGTAGATTCCAAGTCCTTGAAATCCAAATTAAAATGTTAGCTGTATTTATAAAGTATCAACATAAATACTTATTAAAAGTATCAACATAAATACTTATTATTTCCAGCCACCGTCTTTCTAACCCATTAAAGCATCTTTAAAAACACAAAGAAGCTTACCTTCTTAATTCATTTTACAACAAAGGTATGAAATTACTGATTTTTTCCACTCATTTTAGCAGGCTGTAATTACATACCTTAAAAATTGGTGACCTAGCTGGGCGCAGTGGCTCACACCTGTAATCCTAGCACTTTGGGAGGCCAAGGTGGGTGGATCACCTGCGGTCAGGAGTTCAAGACCAGCCTGGCCATCATGGTGAAACCCGATCTTTTAAAAAACAAAAAAATTGGTGAACGAATGCAGTGGTTTTTGATTCTGGCTGTGCTTTGGAATAACCACCCTCAAGATACAGCACAGCAGCCCTGCTACAAATCATAGCAAAGCCTACACAGTAAATCTGATTCAAAGGGTTAGGGTGGCTACAAGGAGTTTTACTGTAAAACATATTCTACAGAGGTTCTGAAACACAGAGTTAAAACTGACTTAGTGTTTTCATCCTTATCCTTTGGCTCAACTGATACACTAAATGACAAATTAATCTAAACCTGACATTTCTAAAAATATAAATTGTTCACAATATAAAAGAATATATAGGCCAGGCACAGTGGCTCACCACTACAATCCCAGCACTTTGGGAGGCTGAAGCAGGCGGATCACCTGCGGTCAGGAGTTTGAGACCAGCCTGGCCAACATGGTAAAACCCCGTCTCAACTAAAAAAATACAAAAATTAGCCACGTGTTGTGGTAGACGCTTGTAATTTCAGCTACTCAGGAGGCTGAGGCAGGAGAATTGCTTGAATCTGGGAGGTGGACGTTGCAGTGAGCAGAGATTGCACCACCGCACTCCAACCTGGATGACAGAGCAAGACTCCATCTCAAAAAAAAAAAAAAGAATGTATAATGAGGTACAGTCCAATGAATGTCAGATACCTATTAGTCCAGGCTCTATCAAGACCTAAGCAGCTTAATGTCCTTGAGCCTTAAGTTTTCTGGCTACATAACAATTCAGTTGTTCCGAGTCAGTGTTTTGTAAAACTGTGTTCCAAAGAGGTGTCCTAGTAGTCAGGAGAAAAGTTGAACAGAGCTATAGGATAGGCAAGGTGAATGGGCTCTGCTTTGATCTGCTTATATACATATATAAATACATATATTCATATACACGATACTGCATTTGGAAATAAGTCCCACTGCCACACGCACACAGATTTGGAAGCCATGCTTCAAGATCTGGAAATGTGAGCCACCTTTAAAGTGTACCATACTGAACACATAGAAATACACTCTCAGATATAAAACATTTCCATCACTACAGAAAATTCTACTGAAAAGTAACTGTGTTGTTGGATTAGAAGATCCCTAAGATTTCTTTCAGATTGAAAATTCTACTACAGTCTTTGAAAAAATGCTGGGCACAAGTGGCTCACAACTGTAATCTCAGCACTCTGGGACACCAAGGCAGGTGATCACTTGAGGCCAGGAGTTCGAGACCAGACTGGACAACATGGTGAATCCCCATCTCTACTAAAAATACAAAAATTAGTTGGGCATGGTGGTACATGCCTATAATCCCAGCTTCTTGGGAGGCTGAGGCATGAGAATCTCTTGAACCCGGGAGGCAGAGTTTGCACCACTGTACTCCAGCCTAGGCAACAGTGTAGGACTATGCCTCCAAAAAAAAAAGAAAGAAAAAGAAAAACATACATTATTGATCTATGTATTCTTAATCATCTTAATAAAACATTGAGAAAAATCAAAGAACTGAAGTGAAAGAAAATGCTAGTACCAGAAAAAATGTATTTTTGGACTCTAGAAAGCCACTAGGACTTTAGTCTGAAAATGCTTTGTTGATTTTTGTCTAGCAGAAAACTACAGTGATCAAGGAAATAATAAAAATCTACACCAAAAAAAAAAATTGAAAAATCCTTAGGTAATGCCACATAAAAGTATATAGAAACATTCCCACTCTATTAACTTCTTTGAGCTGCACATCTCTCTTCAGTAAGGAGGACACATACTTAATCTATTTTACTGATAAAAGATAATAAACTAAATCCCAAGAAAGAAAATAATGAATCCATGGTTGCAGAGTTAAAAGAAAAGAGCTAGAAAAAATCTTACTGATAGTACCTTGGAAGCAAATACCAAAGCAGAAAAGCATTATTATGGACAAAAATGCCAAGTTCACTAATACAAAGAGCAGATGAAATTTACTTAAATATTTATATTGTATCCTCACACTATACTGTACAAAGCATATTAGGTGCTACAAAGTTAGTATGTTAGATGCTAAAGATGAAAAAAAAAAAAAGTCAGCTTTCAAAAGGCCCACAACAGAGTTAGTAGCTAAATCAGTCCTGGACCAAAAAACTCCTAAATAACCATATTATAATGAGAAATGGAGAAAATCCCATAAGGGAAACCAAAATACTAATATCTCTCTTTCATAAGCTCGAATTACAAACCTTAAAAACAAACAACAATCCAAGAATTCAGTTACCCACTGTCCACCAGAGCCCCACATATGATGTACCTGTATCTCTTTATTTCACAACCAACATTAGTATTAGGAATTTTCACGTAATTTGTAAGAGAATCAGGTTTAAAAAAATCCTGTCTTCAAGCTATAGTAAAGTCCTAATAAAGCTGAAGGCAAGGATTCAATTCCCATAGGAAAAATCCCATGATTATACTATCCTTCTAACTCTGGAGAACCACTTCAACGGACAACCCACTAAAATTAGGCCAGCCAAGTATGGATAAGCGAAAACAAATGGCATTAAAGAAAAAGAATTTGTTGTACGCACAATTCCTCAGAGGCAAACACTAAAGTAGTAGGTTTTTAAACATTTCTGTTCGACTTCCTCTGTGCCCACAGGGTACTAGTTATTTTAAAAACTCTAATGTGTACAATTTATTTCTAATAGGTTATGTACATTTCACAATTTTTTCCCAATAATTTTCTCACAGAACAGAGACAATTACAACTAAAATTCACCATAATTTTTCCATCTTTCAACATATTAAGATGTAATAGTAGTTTACTATAGGAGAATTCAAATATGTAATTAACTAATACAAACTAAATGGAAAGGTCTACCAAATGTAGTGGTCTTTCAACAGAATTTCCAATTTAATGGTTATCTCCTTCTTTGAACTGCCGTTGAAAACCATTTTAGAAATGTTTACTTCATTTTTCTTATGTAAAGGTACAACAGTATTTACACTTCAAGAAGGTAACTGACAACCATATACTGCCTTCAGCTTAGTACTTTGAAAAATGCCATATACATACAAGCTAAAAATATCCGAGCCTGTTAGCAAAAGTTAGGTTTTTAAATAAATTATCGAATTGTTTCACTGGTTTTTAAATAAATTATAGAATTGTTTCACTGTTCTTCTGAAAGCCAAGGGAAATAAAAATCCAATTAACTGGAATTCTATTAAGTGTAAATACGAAATAAATGGAAATTTCCAGGAATTTTAAAGTAGAAAATACAAATCAAATCACAGTGTTCTTACTTAATGCTGATACACTGGTGGATGCGACAGAAAGTCTCAAATATGAAAAGACGGGCATTTTCAATGAAATCTTCAAGACAAGCCACCAAGAAGAAGTCATTCACAAGCACCTATACGTACAAATACAACAAAAATTAATGATGCTGACAAGCAGTTGCCTGAAACTTGAATCAAATATTTTGTCTGCTTTATTTTTCCATTCTAATATCATGAGTTCTATAACACAGCACTTTCTAGAATACTGTTTTCAAATCTTTAATGATTTAAATAAGTAGTAAAAGAATGTAACAAAATAAAGACCTAAAAACTGCTATGTTTTCTTGCTCCACAGATAACTTTAATAAAGTAGCCTTCTGACAACAAAGTTTGGTACTATCCATTATTCTACATAAATGCTCTGCAGATAACATAATCTTTTCCAACTATTTAAAACAGTTATAAATGAACTAAAGCCCTGAGTATTTCTGTAACCTTAAGTAGACTTAGAAATCAGAAATGAAAAGAATGCAAAAGGTGGCTCCTATGCCAAAGATGGTATAATTAAAAGAGAATGTTTTAACTTCATGAACAGCAACCAAGTGCCCTCTAGGTCTTTTAACAGCAAAATCTAGACATTTAGCATAAGGAACATACACCAATGTTTACCTTAATAATGAAACGACTACGAAAAACACAAATTACCATCTGGATTCTAATTTTCTATTCCGTCTAATGTTTGAAAATCACCAGGGAATGTATATTTGCATGATCATTTTTTTTCTTAGAGAAATAAAATCTTTGTCAACAAATTGCCCATTGTGTGCTAAAATTTTGGTTCAAAGGATGAAACTGATGACCAGTAACTTGTGAATCTAGTAACTGTGACTACATTTAGCAGGTAAAATTCTTAGTTTAGTTCTTAAAACTTATAAACTAATTATACAAAACAACTATAATCTAACTCTTCCACAGCTGTTAAACAGGAGGCACTGCAGTTATAAAAATCGTAACTACAATGAATTGAGTGGTTTATCACAAATGTTAAATACAACCATGTGAAAAATTCTAAAGATAAGCCCACCTATGAAACAAAATTAAAAACACTTCATATATTCATATATTGCAATTCAAAGTGACTTTGCTTATACATATGAAATATTATAAATATTTACTCACTTAAGATAAGATGTGGAATTACAGATATATCTGTGAATTTAAGTTACTCCCAATATTTTAACAAACTTCCCTCACAAAAGGGATAAACACATGGCAATAACATTAAAAAAGTCATTACTCTAGCACATTCCTATTTTAAGATTAATAAACATAAGCCATTTAAGTCATTTTAGGATTAATAAACAAGCCATTTAGGCCATTTTAAGATTAACAAACATATTTCTGTTATAATTACACTTCATTATTTTAATGAAGATACTGCAAGAGTAACTTTAAAATTATCCAAAAATTTAAGAATATTATTAATTTGTAAGTTAAAAAATCATACTTACTGATTCACATTCCCTCAGCTTTTTCTGAGCCCCATCAAAGTCAAAGTTAACATATAAGCATTCAACAAATTCTGTAATTGGGTCTTTATATGTGTAAGACTCCTGTAAAAATAAGTCAA
This sequence comes from Cheracebus regulus, assembly GCA_963574635.1. Lineage (NCBI taxonomy): Eukaryota > Metazoa > Chordata > Mammalia > Primates > Pitheciidae > Cheracebus > Cheracebus regulus. Next base: position 8,320 of record CAUYQU010020612.1, on the reverse strand, counting down.
AGGTCAAGGTAGGTGTGGTTCAACACTGTTTAGCAGACTGCCCCAGAATTTCCCAATCTTCCTGTTTTCTGCTGCCTTGCCATTAATTTCTAATCAAATTACCTAGCATCTTCTTAAAGCAATTTTGTTCCTATCTTGATTCCAGACCACATCTTAAGCTTATAATGTCTTCAAACCAAGTTCTCTAAATTCTCATCCAAGAAGCATTCTGAAAGCTTTCAAATTCCCCTACTACCAAAAGTCTTCCTTAGTCAATAAACAGCAATGGTCTTCTCCAAGCATAAGGGTATTCATTCCCTACTGAATGACAGTAACTTCTTTGTATTTAATTCATTCTTAAATATTTATTTTTCCAATCTATGGGTTTTGCTGATAAGCTCACTAAATATCAACCAGCATGGCTGCCTGAACCTTTTGCCCAACTTGGGGTCTATTGAAACTGTATTGTATATAAAGTTCAGCCACCTAGAATGATATAGGTAATGACCCTCCACCTCCAAGTTCCAGATTTCCTTCACTCTTTGCAATAAGAAAAACACAAATACATAATGTATATTAAGTATTCATCTAGCAGACAGTAATAATCATTCCACATCCAACTTGTGTATCTTGGACTTAAGGACAACAAAAGCCCATTTGAGGCTCTTCTCTCTTCTAAACTTCATGTATTCCTCCCACCTATTTCTAAAAACATTTTTACCTTAAGAACTAACTCTTACTTTAGAAAAAGAGGTTAGACCTAAAGCTTAGGTGCTTTTTAAAACAATCAGTATATGTTTTAGTCTTACCTGTTGAATAACTTTAACTAGATCTTTTAGCACCTGCCGGCGTTTTCGAACATCCTTGTTTGTTATGACTGCTGTAGTCAAATAGCGAAGAATGTGTGGACACATTGTCTGAATTGCATTAAGATACCTAAGAAAAAAATATAAAAATTATTTAATAACTTACCCAGGGTGAGTTAAGAAAACCCTCGAGCAGGCCATTAGATTGTACTATTTCACTAGCCTTAGGACTGCAGACACTTAAGAATGAGTATTGTAAGAGTATCTCCTCCAAGGAAATTTAAAAACGGAATCCAATTTCAGGAATCCAAATGATGAGAATGCCAGCCACTAGTTTTTAATATGGAGTAAGACAGAAGACTCAATCAAGAGGCTAATTAACCTATTATTATTTTTGAGTAAAAAGGATTTTGGAAGGTTCATACACATACTGTCAATCTGTTTCAAAAGACTACTAAGTGATGACTTTCATTCACCCATTAGAAAAAATGTGTGAAAACCTATGTGCAAAGCACTCATACTAATAAAAAAAATCAGGCACTTAAATAATTCAGAGGATGAAAGACTGGAAAAAATAGGGAGAAGGAATATTACAATATTACAAGGCATTGGTTAAAGTGCTACCAGCAGGAATTAGGAAGGGATACATGTTAGGTAAACGTTAACAGGGACTTGGCTAATATTTAGCAAATCTTGCTGTTGTGATGATCAACATCGGATCACCCTCTGTAATTAGGTGTTTACCCTATGTTTCTCCTGCTCAATTTCCTCAAATAGCTCCCTATTTATTTACCCAGTAAGTACTAATTTAGCACCTTTGAGTGCCAGACACTATACCAATTTCAGGATTTTTTTTGTCAATAAAGTCCCTTTCTCTTAGCTGAATGAACACTGAAGCCCCAAACTATCCATTCAGCTCCATCTCCCATCACACTACCACTGACAGCTCCCTCTTTTTCTTAAAGTTCACTCCACACAGATTGGTCTCCCAAACACATACCCCTAAAAGCCTAAAATCCTAGCCATCCTTCAAAGTCCAGCTTCAACACCTTATCTTCTAAGTTCCCCCAGGCAATGATGAATAAATCTATATTTTATTATATTATAGACTCCCATAAAACATTGCTTAAACTCTTACAGGATCCTAGAATCGAACACTTAATACTATATAGTCCCACTCAGCCTACCTTGAATGCCCTCTAAACAAGGCAAAGTATAAAAAGAACATCCACTCAAAAATAAAATAATTCCTAGGAAAAGACATCAAAAACACAATGGCCAAGTTACATCACCTGAAAAATTAAGATCGAGTTTCAAATGAAAATTTTTTAAATGTGCAATGCTCATTTAGAACAACTATTTCTCTTTCCAGAGATGTCATGCATAAACACAAGAAAGCATGATTGTTTTTCTTAGTATCGGTTTTAAAATAGGTAATTTAATTATTTCTTTTCTTTTTTTTTTTTTTTGAGATGAAGTCCTGCTGTGTCTCCCACGCAGTACTGCAGTGGCGCCATCTTGGCTCATTGAAACCTCCGCTTCCCGGGTTCAAGCCATTCTCCTGCCTCAGCCTCCCAAGTAGCTGGAACTACTGGCACACACCGCCTCACCTGGCTAACTTTTTTGTATTTTTAGTAGAGGTGGGGTTTCACCATGTTGTCCAGGCTGATCTCAAACTACCAAGTCAAGTGATCCACCCGCCTCGGCCTCCCAGAGTGCTGGGATTACAGGTGTGAGCCACTGCATCAAGCTGAAGTAGGTAATTTTAGCACGCATTTATGAGACTCATGATAAATTTATATAAACTCAATTTATACACAAATATTTCTATAGGTTTGTTGTATAGAGTGTTCAACTCATATTTTACTTTATCCTAAGTTTACACCATTGCACCATATATATCTTCATTATTTTTACTGGAGGATTACTTATTTGGGAAATCCACTCCTTGTTTCTGAAAGTGTATTCCAGAAGCTAGTAAAATTTTTGTAAAGAACCAGACAGTAAATATTTTTGGCTTTGTGAGCAAGAGACAAAATTTAAAATATTATTCCAGATACTTCTATACAAAGAAGGAAAACAAACTTTGAAACTATAGATCTACTAATGAGACCAATGGAATTCTTTCACTGGGAATAATTTTGCTTAATTAATTTCAAATTTAGAGGTCCACATCATTAATAAGTATTGCAAATGTTTTTCTGATAATGTAATCTGTAATAAGATTTTACATATTTAGTCCTTGAAAATGTAAAAACGGCCAGGAGCTATGGCTCACACCTGTAATTCCAACACTTTGGGAGGCTGAGGTGGGAAGAATGCTTGAGCCCAGGTGTTCAAGACCAGCCTGGGCAACACAGTGAATCCTAATCTCTACACACAAAAAAAAAACCCAGAGGTGGAAGATTGCCTGAGCCCAGGAGCCTGAGGCTGCAATAAGCCATGACTGCACCACTGCAATCCCAACGTGGGTAACAGAGCAAGACCCTGCTTCAGAAAAAAAAAAAAAAAAAGAAAGAAAATGTAGGCTGGGTGTGGTAGCTCATGCCTGTAGTCCTAGCACTTTAGGAAGCTGAGGTAGGTGGATCACCTGAGGTCAGGAGTTTGAGACCAGCCAGGCCAATGTGGAGAAACTCTGCCTCTACTAAAAATGCAAAAATTAGCTGAGCAGAGTGGCAGGCACCTGTAATCCCAGCTACTCTGGAGGCTGAGGCAAGAGAATCACTTGAGGGACCCTCTTGGTGGAGGTTGCAATGAGCCAAGATGGCACCACTATGCTCCAGCCTGGGCGACAGAGCAAGACTTCATCTTGAGAAAAAAAAAAAAAAAAGGAAATGTAAAAATATGGACAGGCAGTAGTAAATACTGACATCAAACATCAACTGACATGCCTATTATTTTAACTGAGCACACTTAAAAAGGCATTTGCAAATGTACAATTCTAGAATTTTGGTATTGTCTTTTAGCATGTCATCACATAGCAGATTAATGACTTTCAATGAAATTTCCTTTGTACTTGCAACAAGGTCTAAAACTTTCTGCAACTATAAGCTTGAAAACATATCTGTGGGAGATCCACGATGGCCAAAACAGGCACAGCTCTGGAGTGCAGTTCCCAGCGAGAACAACGCGGAGGGTGAGTAATCACATTTCCAAACAACCTTTTACTGCCCGCAGACCAGGAGATTCCAGAGCTGAAAAGCACCACGAGTTCCCAGCACAGCTGTTACAGCCAGCGCCAGGGGTCTCCACACAAAAACTCACACAAATCTGGGTGGCTGTTTCAACTGACGCCTGGAATGCCTGGGAGACAGAGCCACCCAATCAACTGAAAAAAAGTGGCCTGAAACAGGGAGCCAGGAGATCATACATGGCGGATGCCACACCCACAGACACCAACAATCTGAAACGCTCTGGATTGAGAGTTTCACAGCAAGCGAAGCTGGACCCTGGACGGTCCAGCTCGGTGGGGGGAAGCCATTACCCAGAAGACCACCACTACTGAGGCAATCTGCCATTACAGAGGCAGACCGCCTTTACTGAGGCAGTCTGCCATTACTGAGACTGCCTGCCATTACTGAGGCAGAACACCATTACCAAGACAGTTCTAATGGTACCTCTGTAAACAAAACCACAAAGTTCACACAGCAGATGGGCAGAGCCAAAGGCAGCTCAGCAGCACCTCTGCTGGCAGGGCATCCCTGAAAAAAAGGCAGCAGCACCTTAGAAACTTAGAAATAAAGCCCCACCTTCCCAGGACAGAGCACCTGGGAAAGAAGGCGGTTAGGAGTTCCGCTGCAACGAACTTTGAAAGTACCTGCCCAGCAGCTGTGAACAGAACAAAGGAGCTCCCAACTCAGCACCTGAGCTCCTATAAGGAACTGTCTCCTCAAGCAGCTCCTCGACCCCCATATATACAAAGAGACACCTCATAAAGGAGAGCTCAGGCTGACATCTGGCAGGTACCCTTCTGGGACAAAGATAACAGAAGAAGAAACTGACAGCAACCCTTACTGTTCTGCAGCCACGGCAGGTGATCCCCAGGCAAGCAGGGTCTGGAGTGGACCTCCAGCAGTCCTACACCAGAGGGGCCTGACTGATAGTAGGAAAACTAAAAAACAGAAAGAAGTAAATTAAACATCAACAAAAAGGACGTCTGCTCAGAGACCCCATCTGAAAGTCACTAACAACAAAGACCACAGGTAGATAAATCCACAAAGATGGGAAGAAATCAGTGCATAAGGATGAAAACACCAAAATCCAAAATACCTCTCCTCCTCCAAGGGATCACAACTCCACACCAGGAAGGGAACAAAACAGGATGGGGAATAAGTCTGATGAATTGACAGAAACAAGGCTTTGGAAGGTGAGTAATAACAAACTTCTCGGTGCTAAAAGAAAATGTTCTAACCCAATGCAAAGAAACTAAGAATCTTGAAAAAAGGTTTGGTGAAAAGGTAACAAGAATAAACAGCTTAGAGGACAATATAAATGATTTGATGGAGCTGAAAAACACAACACAAGAACTTCACGAAGCATACACAAGTTTCAATGGCTGAACTGACCAAACAGAAGAAACAATATCAGAGATTGAAGTTCAATTCAATAAAATAAAATGGCAAGATTAGGGAAAAAAGACTGAAAAGAAAGAAACAAAGCCTCCAGGAAATACGGGATTATGTGAAAAGACCTAATCTACGTTTGATAGGTGTACCTGAATGTGAAGGAGAGAATGAATTCAAGCTAGAAAACACTCTTCAAGATATTATCCAGGAGACATCCCCAACCTAGCAAGGCAGGACAACATTCAAGTCCAGGAAATACAGAGAACACCACAAAGATATTCCTCAAGAAGAGCAATCCCAAGGCACATAATTGTAAGATTTGCCGGGGTTTAAATGAAGGAAAAAATGCTAAGGGCAGCCAGAGAGAAAGGTCAGTTCCCCACCAAGGGAAGCCCATCAGATTCACAGCTGATCTCTCAGCAGAAACACTACAAGCCGGAAGACAGTGGGGGGGCCCAATATTCAACATCCTTAAAAGAACTTTCAATCTAGAACTTCATATCCAGCCAAACTAAGCTTCATTAGCATAGAAGAAATAAAATCCTTTAAGAACAAGTAACTGCTGAGAGATTTCATCACCACCAGGCCTGCCTTATAAGAGTTCCTGAAAGAAGCACTAAACATAGAAAGGAACAACTAGTACCAGCCACTCTAAAAACACATCAAATGGTAAAGACCGTCAACACAATGAAGAAACTGGGTCAACTAACCGGCAAAACAACCAGCAGGCATCAAAATGCAGGATCAAATTTACACATAACATTATTAACCCTAAATGTAAATGGGCTAAATGCCCCAATCAAAATACACAGATTGGCAGATTGGATAAAAAGTCAAAACCCATTGGTGTGCTGTATTCAGGAAACCCATCTCACATGCAAGGAAACACACAGTCTCAAAATTAAGGGAGGAGGAAGATTTACCAAGCAAATGGAAAGCTAAAAAAAGCAGAAGTTGCAATTCTAGTCTCTGATAAAATAGACTTTAAAGCAACAAAGATCAAAAGAGACAAAAAAGGGCATTACATAATGGTAAAAGGATCAATGCAACAAGAAGAGCTAATTATCCTCAATACACATGCACCCAATACAGGAGCACCCAGATACATAAAGCAAATTCTTAATGACCTACAAAGAGACTTAGACTCCTACACAATAATAGTGGGAGATTTTAACACTCCACTGCCAATATTAGACAGATCAATGAGACAGAAAATTAACAACGATATCCGGGACTTGAATTCAGATCTGGACAAAGCGAACCTAATAGACATCTACATAACATTCCACCCCAAATCCACAGAATATACATTCTTCTGAGCACAACATCACATCTACTCTAAAACTGACCACATATTTGGAAGTAAATCACTCCTCAGCAAATGCAAAAGAACAAAATCATAACAAACAGTCTCTCAGTGCAATCAAATTAGAACTCTTAAGAAACAAACTCAGCACCAAACAACTTCATGGAAAGAGAACATGAATGTTGACTGGATAAATAATCAAATGAAGGCAGAAATAAAGATGTTCTTTGAAACCAATGAGAACGAAGACACAACTTACCAGAATTTCTGAGACATTTAAAGCAGTGTCTAGAGGGAAATTTATAGCAATAGATGCCCACCAGAGAAGCAAGGAAAGATCTAAAATTGACACCCTATCATCAAAATTGAAAGAGCTAGAGGAGCAAAATAAAAAAAATTTAAAAGCTAGCAGAAGACAAGAAATAACTAAGATCCGAGCAGAACTGAAGGAGATAGAGATACAAAAAACCCTTCAAAAAAAAAAAATCAATAAATCCAGGAGTTAGTTTTTCAAAAAGATCAAGAAAACAGACAGACTGCTAGCCAGGTTAATAAAAAAGAAAAGAGAAGAATCAAATAGATGCAATAAAAAAAATGATAAAGGGGATATCACCACCGACTCCACAGAAATACAAACTACCATCAGAGATTACTACAAACAAGTCTATGAACATAAACCAGTAACCCTGGAAGAAATGGATAAATTCCTGGACATTTGCACCCTCCCAAGCCTAAACTAGGAAGAAGTCGAAACCCTGAATAGATGAATAACAAGGGCTGAATTTGAGGCAGCAATTAATAGCCTACCCACCAAAAAGCACCCTGGTCCAGATGGTTCACAGATGAATTCTACCAGACATACAAGAGGAGTTGGTACCACTCCTTCTGAAACTATTTCAAACAATCCAAAAAGAGGGAATCCTTCCCAAATCATTTTATGAGACCAACATCATCCTGATACCAAAACCCAGCAGAGACTCAACAAAAAAATAAAATTTCAGGACAATATCCATGATGAACACAGATGCAAAAATCTTCAATAAAATACTGGCAAACCGATTGCAACAGCACATCAAAAAGCTTATCCAACATAATTAAGTAGGCTTCATCCGGGGATGCAAGGCTGGTTCAATATACCCAAGTCTACAAATGTAATCCACCACATAAACAGAACCAGAGACAAAAAGCACATGATTATCTCAATAGATGCAGAGAAGGCCTTCGACAAAATTCAACAGCGCTTTATGTTAAAAACTCTCAATAAACTAGGTATCGACAGAACGTATCTCAAAATAATAAAACCTATTTAAGACAAACCCATGGCCAGTATCATACTGAATGGGCAAAAACTGGAAGCATTCCCTTTGAAATACGGCACTACATATGGATGCCCTCTGTCACCATTCCTATTATAATATAGTATTGGAAGTTCTAGCCAAAGCAATTGGGCAAGAAAAAGAAATAAAAGGTATTCAATTACAGAAGAAGAAAGTCAAACTCTATTTGCAAACAACATGACTGTATATTTAGAAGACTCCATCGTCTAAGCCCAAATCTCCTTAAGATGATAAGCAACTTCAGCAAAGTCTCAGGATACAAAATCAATAACCAGAAATTACAAGCATTCCTATACACCAATAACAGACTAAAAGAGAGCCACATCA